>WIGN01000431.1:0-30170 GCA_014235955.1 Colletotrichum sojae
GGGATCGAGGGGTTTGTTGTTCATCCATAGGATCTCTAGATAGCTTCATTTATTGCCTAATCGGGTAATATAAACAACCACGTGCCTTTGATCTGATGGATTTATCAACGGGGCCAAATAAGCAAATATTTGGTGACGCTGAGGCAAATAAGCAAATGGGGGGGGGGGGGGGGGGGCCGATTTGCTTTGTTTGCTTTGGCGGCTGCGCTGATTGTTGGTGCCTGTCTTGGTTAGGTATTGAAATGCTGCCAGTGGTAACCAATCACCAACCATTTACTACGTTTTGCAGGGTAGTAAGTACGGTGCATATGCGTCTGGGTTATGAGAGTCACATCGATGCAAATATTGGCGCCCATTCCTTTTGCAGATCAGGCTGAGAGGGCTAACCGCTGTTGAACCCGTCTCCCCGGACCAGCCCGGATTCCAAAGCTCGCGAAATTGCTTCCATGACCCTTCAATGTGCTCCCCCCTTCTCTCCCTCATACTTTATGTTGCAGTCTTCATCTCCTTGCTCATACTGTCAATCACACGCCATAATGGCAGAAGCGTTCGGCGTTGTGGCTGGCGCGCTTAGTATTGCAGCGCTTTTCAACAGCTGTGTCGAGTCCTTCTAGTACATCCAGCTGGGCCGACGGTTCGAGCAGGATCGCGAAGCATGCCGTCTAAGGCTGGGTGTTTCTCAAGTGCGCCTGAGCCGCTGGGGACAGGCCGTCCAGATCAACGACAATCCATGCTTTGTCCAACTATTACGTCTCGACGATAAAGAAGCGCAACTTGCAAAGTCGATTCTTGAACAGATCGCCACCCTCTTCGAATCAGCTCGGAGAAAGTCTCGCCAGTACGAGCAGGCTGCGGGCAAGGATGGGCTCCTCGATTTTGACGACAAGGCTACGAGCCACACCAACCGAAGTCTGCATGAGAAGCTGACCCAAAGGTTCCGTACCGGTGGGAAACATGCGTCGCTGGCGAAGAGAACATCCTGGGCGCTTTACGACGGGCGGAACTTGGAAAGGCTGGTGGGTCAAATGTGAAGCTGGTAGTATCTAGTCGGAATCGACCCCCCAGCGAGGAAGCTCTTGGGGTTACGTCAATACGCAAGTTGGACCTCGACCAGTGTCAACAGTTTGTCTCGGCAGCCGTGGAAAGATTCATCGACCACAAGGTGGACATTCTGAGGCGCTCCAAAGTTTACCCCGAAGACATCGCCAACCTTGTGCGCAAGCACTGGACTTCTAACGCCAACAACACGTTTCTATGGGTAGCCCTTGTTTGCAAACGCCTGGAGCAAGTCCAACGCTGGGATGTCAGGCGAGAGTTGGGAGCATTTCCCGCCGGTCTCGACACACTTTATAGACGGATGTTCGACCACGTCGCCACTCCGGAGCACGGACTCTACAGAAAGATCCTAGCACTCATGACGGTCGTATACCGCCCGATCAAATTAGAAGAACTCAGGTCCCTTCTAGACGACTGGTATGATATCGAGACGAGCGATCTGCCGGAGATCATTCAACACTGCGGCTTCTTTCTCACTCTTCAAGAGGGCACTGTGTCTTTTGTGCATTACTCTGCCAAGGAATTCCTTCTCGCCTCGGCAAATGATCAACTCTTCCCTCTTGGACTCGACAAGCAGCATCAAAGTATTGTATCCAGACGCCTAGAGGCCATGTCATCATACTTAAAACGAAACATATACGACGTGCGAAGCCTCGACGCTGCTGTGGGCAAGCTCGAAGTCCCAAATCCCGATTCTGTAGCGGCTGTTCTCTATTCTACTATATACTGGATCGACCATCTACAAGAAAGTCACCATTCCATCGAGGGAGACGCCAAAGTCTGTTTGTTCATCTATACCCACTTTCTTCACTGGCTAGAAGCCCTCGCACTCCAACAGAAGTTTGCGGTTGCATTCGAAGGTATCAGGAAGATGCTCTTGATGTGTGAAGTAAGTCAAACAAACGGCCGTTGATTGATGTCTGTTCATTCTGGAACTAAGTATGAAAGAAATCTCAAGAGAGTCGCCATGAGCGTGAAACTTTCGCAAAAGACGCCTTGCGGTTCGCTTCTAAGTTTGGCTCGACTATCGAGGACTTTCCTCTGCAAGCCTACGCATCTTCGCTTCTATTCGCACCAACTTCGAGCGACGTACGGAGACGACTCTGGAACCAACGCGACTGCAGAGGAGCAGAGTTTGATGGCATAGACTCCACCTGGGGCCCAGATCTTCTGGTGCTTGACCTTGATCCCGAGCTAGTCACGGCAGTAGCGTTTTCTGATGATGGCCAAATACTTGTATCGGCTTCAAGTTCAAACCACTGGTCTATACAGTTATGGGACGCCAGAACTGGCAGGAAGCCTCGGCCTCCCATCAGCGTCGATGCCAATGTTTTGGACCGAATCATACATTCGCCATGGGCAATCACGCTTTCGCCTAACAGTTCAATGGTTGCACTAGCCTCAGAAACTGGGGCCACAACGGTGTACAGCGTCGAAACGGGCAAGTCTCTGCGGTGCTTCCCGACGAACAATGGCCGCAACCCTTTCTTCCTTGAACCTAGAATACAGGTGGTGTTCTCATCCGATGGCAGGACTGTCGCATCATTGTCGAGTAACGGGACTGCCTCGTTCTGGTACTGGGAAACGGGCACCTTCCTAGGAACATTTCAGAGCATAATCGCCATATCGCCCCAAGGCGATAAACTTGTTCAACAGGACGTCGATAAAATCGTTCTTCGAAGAAGCGATCGGGAAGATGAACAACCTTCCTCACCAGTCGTACCCGGCCTGACGCTGATCGATGAGACCGAGATGAGGTGGAGATCAACACCATCAGTTCTGTTCACTCACGGAAGTGATGTTATCATGATCGCAGACTCCGACAAGATAACCGTGTGTGACACAAAGAGCGGGACGCGCCAAATTCGGTTGATACCGGACTCAGCGGGTCTTGATTCATATCGTCGCCTTGCTGTGTCTCCGGATGCTATGGTTATCGCTTTGATGCCAAGCATACACAGTTCCCGATCCATGGCCCCGCACACAATCCAGCTTTGGAGCTCAACCAGTCATACGCTACAGAGGACGCTTCGAGGCAATTACACGAGTGTCTTCGTTCCCACGCGAACCGCCACATCTTTGGCATTCTCCCCAGATGGAACCATGCTCGCATCATCATGGGGAGGCGGGATCGTTCAGCTGTGGGATTTGACGACAGATTTGGTAGATCCAGTTGCTGAGGAGGCCGATATGTCACTGGAGACGCTAACCCTCTCTCCGGATGGCAGTACCCTTGCTAGGACATCTGGCCACACAACACAGGTCTTCAACTTTACTACGAATGAACACTGGGAAACGACAGAGGCGTACCGGGATACAATCACGGCAGATGAAGATGACTTTGTGCGCCAAACAGTATTTTCGCCGAATGGAGATCTACTAGCATGCGTGCAAGCTTCCATGATACAACTTTGGCGCGTCACGACAGGCAGGCTCCAGAGGACCAGTCCCGAAGACAAAAGAGTGTCCTTCCAGAACCTTTCTTTACACAACGAAATGATGGCCATCATGACTCATGACAAATTGTGTACGCCAGACACGCGGACGTCCGACATACGCCCAGGATTACAAGTCCAACTGTGGCATATAACCAGCGAGAGCCTCGTCCAGATGAGCGAATTCGGTGAGCGGGACGAGCCAACATCGGCTTTCTCTCCAACTGGCAATATGCTGGCTCTGGCGAGTGCGACTGGCTTCCAGCTGTTGAGCACTGTAGATGGCGCTGTACTTCACACATCGCGGGGAACTGGTGGGAGAAGCAACGTTTTGAGCTTCTCTTCGGATGAGAGGACTATGGCGGCAGCTTGTCCAATGTCCAAACTGTGCGGTGATGCTCTGGGACATCGGAAGGGGCACGCGCCGGCTGATTGGCCATAGACAGCCCATCAGCGCATTGGCGTTCTCTCCAAGTGGCAGAACCCTTGCATCGACATCTTGGGACGACATCATACATCTATGGGATGTTGCAGCCGGGGTTCTGAGTTACAGGCTCGATTCGGGAAGGACAGAAAGTCTTGCCTTTGATCCCCGGTCTGATCTACGACTTTTCACCGACTTTGGGGTTCTCAACCTACACCCGGCATCTCTAACAACGGCGACCACAAGTTGTTCGGAAGGCAGCTTGGTAACGGCTCCTTTTTGTAGATTTGGACTGTCGCCGGACAACGTATGGCTCATGAGGGGAGATGAGAGAATTTTGTGGCTTCCTCATGAATATAGACCTCATCTGAAGGCCTTCAGAGAAACGACATGCTGGTTTCGTTGTGTTTCTGGTCGAGTTATCTGGCTTAACGGCAACTAGAGCCTCGCTTTTCTGAGAAGAGTTGCTTTCGAAAGACCACATCGATCAGTAATATTCTTTTTCATGTGTCTCCCCACTGGTTAGACGACGGTCCGATGTCACCTTACGTGACGACGAACGACAGAGACAATGGTGACGGGCGGCAGAGAAAACAATAACGGACGACAACGACGATAGTGACGGGCGATAGTAAGGACGGTAGCGGACGATAGTTAGATGGTAACGATAGTAACAGTAGTGCCATCTTAATACGCGTATTCACCGGGATTACCGTATAACCCCTCATCGACTTACCCTCGCCAATGACGAGCTTCAAAACGTCCTCAGAAACTACCTGGACTCTTTTCCTGACATGACGAGTGGAGAACCTTACCGATCATCCCCCGCTTTGAATTGCCTCTGGTTTCTTCGACCACCCGCGTTGATGTGGATGTCGGGCCGAATGTACATGTATGTGGGACTTGGTGGTTTATTGCATGCGAGCTTGCCCGGCCATTACTCTTACTCTTTGCACGTCTCCTGACCCGAAGCCAAGGACATGAACATGGATCCGGCAGTCTGGTGCTATTGTTGCATTCTTTGCCCCTCTCGCCCATCACCCCATGGGGGGGAAACGCGGGGTTAGTCGTGTGTTGTCACCATCTGACGACATGGATGCTGGTGTGGTTTAGGGCGCAAACTCGGTTTCTTGACAGTATTTCACGTAGTATAGTTCACAGATCCGATGAATTGGACCCAAACTTCAAATCCAGCAAGCATATCATTTGTCGCATCCATCACATTTGGCCTTTCCTCACTCCTCGGCGAAGGATTCCAGCTGCGAATTGCTGCCGACATGACGCCGCACAATTCCCGTTGAAAGCCATATCTGGTTATTATCGGCGACTGATCACCCGACGACGGTGGGTGGACGACAAGCCGGCCCGGAGATTTGATTCTGGAAGCATAAGAGGCGCTTCCTCGTCCCAAGGTCTTGCTCAGCCTGACATGTCATCGCAGTCTCAATTCTAATCGTCTACAGAAGCGATGGCCATGACGCTGAGCCGTTCTCAGGGGCTGACATGTGCGTTGGCACTGCTGTAAGTTGACGATGGCCTCCATGGATGGCCAGACGGACACTGGTGAGGAAACTAACATGCTTCAACAGCAACCAGGCTTGCTGCGTGTTTGCCCAGGGCGGATACCAGTGGCCGACGTATCGCTCCCTGGAGTATGCCACGCCGGTTCCAACTCCCGTCGAGACTCCCACCACTTACGCGCCCCCTTACTCTGAACTGTCCAGCCTTCTCGAACCCCGCTTTACGACGACTTGGGACGCTCTCGACTCAACGCCCACTGATCACGATGTCAAGTATGGCAACGCCGCGTGGTTGTCCTTGTGGGGGCCGATCCCCGTCCTGTCGCCCCCGTTCACGACGACAGTCGCACCGACGCCAATCCCCAGCAGCGAGCTGATCAAGCCGCCTCCGCTACCCCTCGGTCCAGCCAACAGCGCCAACGGCTGCGGCCTCAAGTTTCCCAAGGACTTCCAATGGGGCTTCGCCGGCGCGGCCCTCCAGATCGAGGGCGCGATCAAGAACGAGGGCCGCGGTCCCAGCATCTGGGAGGCCCGCTTCCGGGGCACCTATTCGTCGATGGGCGACAACTCCGGCCCGCCCGACATCGCGGCGATGAACTACTTCCTCTACAAGCAAGACATCGCCCGCCTCGCAGCGGTGGGGGTCCAGTCGTACAGCTTCAGCATCTCCTGGACGCGCATCATCCCCTTCGGCGTCGCGGGATCCCCCGTTAACCAAGAGGGCATCGACCACTACAACGACCTCATCGACACGGTTCTCTCGTACGGCATGAAGCCCGTCGTCACGCTGCACCACTTCGACACCCCTGCTTCCCTAGCTTCCAACACGTCCTTCTTCTCGTACGGCCACCCGGACTTCGTGGATGCCTTCGCGTACTATGCCCAGACCGTCGTCGCGCACTACGCCGACCGCATTGGGACGTGGTACACCTTCAACGAGCCAACGCTCGAAGCGAACATTGCCGGCACCTGGATGTCCAGCCGCAACGTTCTCGAAGCGCATGCAAAGGCTGTGAGGTGGTACCGCGACGTCATCCGCGGCGACGCGTTGTGGAGCATGAAGTTCGACCTCAGCAACACCGGCTTCGCGCTGCCGCTGGATCCCACGAATGCCTCGGACGTCGCTGCCGCCGTCCGTCGAAACGAGTTCACCGTTGGTTACTTCGCGCGGCCGCTGTTCCTCGGGGAGAACGTGCCGCAGTCGATGCTCGATGCGGTCCCGGAGAGGGTGCCGTCGTACACGGACGAGGAGCTCGAGTTCATCAACGGGACGGCCGACTTCTTCGCCTTTGACATCTACACCGCCACGTACCACTCAGAGCCCGATGGAGGGTTTGACGCCTGCGCGGCTGATCCGGAGCATCCTCTTTTCCCTCACTGCACCGTCCGGTCCAACACCCGCGGGATGTGGGAGGCCAACTTCCACGGACACGTGGACAGAATTGCGGTAAGCACCTGTTTCATTCGAGTTCTGGCCCCTACTGACAGACTTTGTCTCAAGGTCCCGTCCGAACACGTCCGCGCCATTCTTGGCTACTGGCAGGCCACCTACCCGACCAAGGGCGGCATCACGATCGCCGAGTACGGCCTGCCCCCGTTCAAGGGGGCCGACATGTCCCTCCCTCACATGCTGAGCGACATCGCGCAGTCCAACTTCTACCTGCCCATTCTGCAAGAGGTTCTTAAGGCTATTCACCTGGACGGCGTGCATGTCAAGGGGCTGTACGGCTGGACGTATCTGGACAACTGGGAATGGGGCCAGTACGACGACAAGTACGGCGTCCAGACGTACAACCAGACGACGCAGGAGCGGTTCTACAAGAGGGCCATCTTTGACTACGCCGGCTTCATCCAGGAGCACATGGAAGCCTGAGTACGGAGAGAATAGTATTCAGTACAACAAAACAGGCATCATCCGATCAAACCTCGTCCCAGTGAGTTCGTGATGGTATATCCCTCTTTGTATGGGTCATGGCGGTATAACATTGGGCTTTTTGTGTCATAGATTATCATCTTGTTTGAGTTCAAATCACACTTCGTAACATATCGCTATCCCTCTCTTCAAGCCAGGTACTTCAGGTTGAAGGGCACCGTCTCAACAACATCCCAGTCCTCATCCTTGGCCTCGTCGCCAAAGATCTTCAGAGCGCGGCCGATGAACTTGTAAGTTCCCTCAGTCACAGCCGTACCATCCGCAAGCCGGCCGCCGAAGTTCCATGTGTATCCCATGCGGTGCGCGTGCACGACAGGGGAGTTGGGAAGAGGGCCGAGGGTCGGGTAGCCCAGGACATCAGTGACCTTGAGCGTCGAGTTGCTGCCAACACTGACGGCAACCAGTTCGACGTGAAGCTGCGTCGTGCCGACGGTCGGGCTGACAACCAGCTTGGGGAAGATGGCGTTACCAACGATGCCGGGGCGAGGGATGGTGAAGGTGCGGTTGGCGTTGACGGGAATCAGGAAGTGGTTGTCCGTCGAAGACAGGTACACGCCGTTGAGCCCCAGCCCAGGTAGGAGGACGGGGGTGTCGTGCATGCTGCCGGCAACGCCCATATAGGGAACCGACAGGGTTTCGCTGTTGCTCCCCTCGAGCGTGATGTAGCCGCCGTACACGGGCAGCAGCGTGCCGTTGAGGCCGGCGGGCGGGGTGACGGTGAAGCTGACGTCGGCGCTGCCGCCAGCGGGGACGGTGAGGGTGTCAGCGGCGAAGGCAATCTCAGCCCAGGCGTCGGCCGTGGGAGGCGGGGAGCGGGCGATGGTGAGGGTAGCGCCGCCGGGGGCGAAGGTGTAGACCGTCACGGACCTCGCGTGGCCGAGCTTGTAGGCAACAGCCTCAGCGGCAGTGTTCTTGACGCTGAATGAGTGCTCGGCGACGAAGTTGTCCGTGTCGTTGAGGGAGATGCCGGAGGAGCCAAGGATGGTGGTCACGTGCGCGGCATCCCAGGCCTGGACGATGCCGGCGCCCTGCTGAGCAACAGGGGCGAGGAGGTTCTCGTCGACGGCAGAAACACCGTCGTTCCAGGCCTTGGGCTGGGCGGTCGCGGAGATGACGCTACGGAGCGTCTCCTGGTCGAAGGTGCCGCGGACCTGGCCGACGAGGGCGTAGACGGCGGCGACGAAGGGGGTCGACATGGAGGTGCCCGGGTTCACCATGTACTCGCCCTGGTCCCAGGTCCAGGTGGAGAGGATGCCGCCGCCGGGGGCGGTGAACTGCGGCTTGATCTCGAGCTCCCAGGTCGGGCCGTAGCTGGAGAAGGGGCTGGTGTAGCCGGCGGTCGGGCCGTTGGTCAGGGGCTCGGCGTAGAGGCCGGAGGAGGCCGGGGGTCCGATGGAGACGGTGACGTTGTCCGGGTGGGCGGTCCACTCGCGAGCCTGGCGGGGGGCGATCATGCCGATGCCCTCGATGCCGTCGACGTACACGTACGGGGGGTACATTCTGCTGACCTTGTGTTAGACGTTCCACTGCTTTGGGCACGAGATAGATTGTTTGTGGGGAGACTCACGACTCGTTCTCGGGGTAGAAGAAGATGTACTTGGCGCCTCGGGCCAGGACGTTCTCAGCCTGGGTGTCAGAGTCGCAGGAATCCAGCTTCACGAGGGGGACGGTGTCTGTCAGGTCCAGATCCTCGGGGAGCGGCTCGCAGGCGCTTCCGTTGTGGACGTCGGAAACCCACAGCCTCAGGGTGACGTTCGCGGCGACGGCCGGGGAGCTGTCCGACCATCCGAAGGCGTACTCGCCCGTCTCGTTCTTAAATTCGCCGCGGACCATCAGGTTGGGCAGGACGGTGTTGTCGACGGAGCCGATGCCGGCGACGCTCTTTCCGGAGGCCGGGGACGCAACGGCCCAGACGCCGAGGTTGCCCGAGTTGCCAGCAGCAACGACGACGGGGACGCCGGCCTCGGCGATGCGGGAGACAGCAACACCGGCAGCGTCGGAGGCCCAGCCGGAGTCGTCACCGGCAGAGCAGGAGATTACATCGCTGCCGTCCTCGTAGGCCTTGTAGAAGGCCGCAACCAGGAGCTCGCTGGTGGTGTAGCCGGCGCAGCCGCTGACCTTGTAGGCGCCGAGGGTGACGTCGGGCGCGGCGCCGGTGAAGCCGAGCTCATTCTCCTGGGCCATGATGATGCCGGCGACGTGGGTGCCGTGGCCCTGGCAGGTATCGACGGGGTCCGCGTCAGGGATGGGCGCCGGGGATCTCTCGTCGTACTCGTCGCCTACAAGGTCCCAGCCGTAGCCGACGGGGAACCCTTCGCCGAAGCCGCCGCCGAGGGCCGGGTGGCGGTAGTCGACGCCCGTGTCGACGATGGCGACCTTGACGCCCTTGCCAGTGAAACCGGCCTCGCGGAGCCGGTCGACCTGGGTCATGACGTGCGTGCTGTAGGTATCGGCAGCGGCCTCATCGCGGCGGTTCTTGATGGACCGGAGGAGCGCGTCGCCGGCGGAGGCAGTGGTGCCGTTGCGGCCGATAGAGCTCGGGTTCGGCTTCGGCATCTGGATTTTGCGCACCGGCCAGACGGCCTTGACGCTGCCCTTGCCAGCGATCTTACCGGCCGTGGCGTCGGGCTCTTCGTCGTCCTCGACGCGGAACGAGGCGCCGTTGAATAGGCGGTACTTGAGGTCCAGGCGGGGCACGACGGCAATGCCATCGGAGCGGAGCTCGTCGTAGAGAGCGGCCGGGTTCTGGTCGCCGTCAAACTCAACGATGTAGGCGCCATGGACGAAGGTGTCCTCGTCAACCGCAGGAGCCGCGGGTTCGGGGTCGGCGGCGGCAACGAAAGTCGTCGAGGCCAGCAGACCGAGGGCCAGGGAGACGACGTTGGAGGAGAGCCTCATGTTGGCGGTATTGGTTGACGCTGGAATTACAAACGAGTGACCGGCGGTGACCATTCAAAGGTCCATCGATAGGGCGGATGAAGGCATCGCGGGGGCTATATGGGAATCAACCCACACGATCCCCGATTTCCCGGCGTGTATCGCGCGCGAAGGAGCGCAATGCGGATGAACACGAGAAATTGGGACCTTCCCGTTTAGTAAACCCGAAATTACCGGAGCATTGGGGTCGATGGAGATCGGCGTCCTTGGCCGCTGCAACTCTGCCGTTGTCGATATCGCGCCAAGACGGGCTACCCGTGCCTCGGTCTCGCGTCCAGCTGCACCTTGACCAAAAGTCGGCCGATACGCCCGGGATTGGGCTCCGGGGGTCCTGCAAGAGCCTGGGGTTGTCGTGACTGAAGGTGAGCTGACAACGCTTTCAAAAAATGGCCCCAGCTGCGACCGCATTCTCGGCCGACTGCCGAAGTTAAGGTCGTGGGGCCGCGGTCGTATTCGAAGATCACGGGTGGAACCGACCGTTGTGATAACACGCCGTTACGGGCTTAGAGCACGTCATGCGCGTGTTGAAGGTCGTCTTTTAATATCAATCCCAGCCTGTGGCTGCTGAATGGCATGCTCGAATGCTGTGAGGGCCATCACTGATAACACAGGCCGTTGTCAACTTAAGCAAGGCGGGGAGCGCACGTTCGCAACCTCGGAACTGCGTGCGAGGTAAGCTTAAATAGCTCTCCGCGGCCTGGCATTAACAGACAACCCCCAAAGACTCAAGCTTGTTTTGGATGTCAGCAGAGCGTGACTGGCCCCAAGCAAGATCCTGATTCCTCAAGTCCGCGAAATTGCGACGGAGCGGGCGCGCCGAGCAAGCTCTGAAGATAAAAAGTACATTCACCAACAAGAATAACCAAAAGTGGAAAAAATGCAAAAAGAGACCCGAACGTTAGCACGACTTGGTATCGATCCAAGGACCTCTGGGTTATGAGCCCAGCGCTCTACCCCTGAGCTACCGTGCTGACCAACTGTGGGTACTAGACTTATCAAATTTTGTCTTTATGTACCTTTGCGCTTGAATCGTCACATCATGCTCGTCCAACCAACGAAGCAAAGCACGCAAATGCGCAGTTGTACAGGTCTCTGAAGGTTTCCTTGCATCTTGAATCTCTCTGGATAAGTTTGAACTTTTTCCCTTTTCTTTTCGGCACGCTTTACCTGGGGCTGATGAGGAGCATACAGCTGCAAGGTCCCTTTCGCCAAGAGCACTTTTTCCATCTTCTGAACCCGCCAGTCGTTGTCGTTGTTGTTGTTATTGTTGTTGTTGTTGTTATTGTTGTTGTTATTGTTGTTGTTGTTGTTGTTGTTGTTGTATTGTTTTTCGCCAGTCCTTGTTGACCAAGGAGAACAGCCAATGGTGAAAACGATCTGGCGTCGTCGCGAAACGAAGGCCCGAAGAGCTAGGCTCTGGTTTATAACGGTGAGTTGGCGTCGGGTCAGAGCACAGCAGCCAGCTCGAGAACTCATTACCTTACTCAGAAGTTCGGTTTTGTTCCCGGCTTTTGTTGCAGTGCAATTGACACAAGAGTTTGCACTTGACATTCGACATCAAGAAATGGAGAAGGAAAAGCGATTGAGCTGGGGTATCATCATGGATAGTGCCAGGCTGAATCTTCCTGCTGCGTGGGGTACAATTTGAAATGTGCATATACATGTGCGCCAGCCCTTCCATCTCAACCGACAGAAAATGACTTCAATTCTTAGACTCGCTTCCACCCGTCGCAGCCTCCGCTTTGCCCGTTGGCGGAAACTTCAAAGGACCGTTCGAATGCGGGCCCCAACCACCATACCCCTCGCCAGCCATCATGCCACCCAGGCCTGTCGTGTTTCCAGCAGTGATATTTCCCGCAGCCTGGTTCCCGGCCACGCCGGGGCGATCGTTGGCCCAGTTGGATAGCGTCTCCTTGCTCATGCCGGTGTACTTGCGGACGTCTGCGTCAGAGATTTCGCCCCTGTTCGAGTCTTGGAACCTTTGGTATAGCGACTTCTTCGGTTGCGAAGTGCCTTGGGATTCGCTGGCGGTGTCGTCGCCGAGCAAGGTCTTCTTGCTGTCGGTTTTGAAAAGTTTGTCGAGCATGGTGTTGTTTATGGACGAGAGGGTAACCCGGCTGAAGTCAATTAAGGCTGTGTGTTGGTGGTTAGGGATTGTTGATGTGGGAAATGGTAAAGTCAAACACGTGAAAGCTCTGTCAAATGAGGACTCGGACGTGGCATCGTCTGTTTATATATCCGGGTCTCTCTGTTTAGGCGTGCCAAGGCCGGTCCGTTGGCTTGATCTGACCTGTTGCACCACTCCTGCTTCCCCGCTGACAACGTGTGGCCTCGAAGTGAGATGGCTGAGTGTGACATGTGATGTCCCGCTCTTAACCACCTGCCAAAAGAACATGGAAGCGCAAGTACCCACCAGACAACACCTCGTTGGTCACCGTTGTTGGTTGTTGGTTCTCAGTTGCGGGTTCCGGGCCTGGGGTCACAGCACCAGGTTCCATAATCTACCCATGCTACCACTGGAGGTTCCAAATCGTTGACTGTTGCGGTCGTTGGTTGTTGGTCATGCTTCACAAACCGTCTGTAAAGGGCAAATGTATCCATTACGCTACACCATACCGGGACGGGACCAATGGCCACGTGTGACTGGTGGCTCGCAAAGCTCAATCATTCGGCGAAGCATCGTACGTCACACCATGCTCGGGCAAAGCGCAACCCACCTCGAGGCCTGCCCAGAAGGATCTCTTGATTTCCCACGACCCGTCAACAAGGAACGGCGGGAGCCGCGCACGACAACTTCTCAATGGCCTGGCCCAGATCCTGCAATTCCTAAGAGCGAGTTTGGGGGTTTGCACAAGTTTCGGTCTATTTGGGGATAATTCGACCCAGAACAACCGAGACTCGAAGGCAACTATGGAAGAGACCCCCCCTGTAGCTCTTCGCATACAAGTCCCAGTGAGACATAAGCGAGCAACAAGTCCGCAGCAGCGGAGCTCGCCGCACGCGACGGCATTGCCTGCAGAAACAGTCCATGTTTATTCTAGTCACAATTGTTGCTGCGACGCCTGCATCTGCAAGACTGGGGTCTAATCGGCCCGACATCAACCACCTTGTAGGCCGCGGGGCAAGGGCAGATAAAGGTCCGGGGAACTAGCGATTGCATTCGCGTCACCTGTTTAGTGCTCTGATATCTGGGGATCTGACGGAGAAGCACGGCAAGGCGGGTGTAGTTCTTTCCTCGCCGCACTTACGATCCGAGTTGCCTCCCTGAGACTCCCAGACTATACTACCTATCTACGAAACCAACAACCGACGCCATGCGGCCTCAAGGCAACCGAAACACACTTGTGAAAACAGAAGCCGATGTGCGCCGCCCACTCGTCGCCTTCAACCAGCATACTAATAAAAGAAAACGAGAAAAGAAAGGAGAAACACAGCATCCCCGCGTGAACTCAGAAAAGCGACGCCAAGTTTTACGTCTTCCCCAGTCACGGTCACGTATGAAAGGGGAATCCTGCTCAGGCATCGGCCATCTCATCACCGTTCATCCTGTGTAAGCCGGCACAGGGTCCCGGTTCTGGAGCCTCGACGGTGCTCCAGAAGCAACCCCGGGCAGGTAGACCCTGTGCGAACCAACCTCCACAGGCGCGGGGGAGAAGGACCACCTCCTCCTCCCGTTTCGACCCGAACGCTAGGTTCGAACTAACCTGCCGAAACGGCCCCCTCTCCGTCAGCATTACGCCGTTGGAAAGTCTTCCCAGTACGACGCCCTAACCCTTTGCTTTTTTGTCCCGCGGCTCCTGGCTCAGATGACGAGGTGAACTGCCTCGAAGATGCCCCCAGAATCACCCGGGTGCATCTACCATCTGCGCCTCGCAGCCGCGGGAGTGAGAGAGGACCGCCTCCATCTCTCGTTTCGACGATATCAAAGATCGACAGCCCCGGACAATGAACTCAACTATCTCGTCGAAACCCCCTTTCCCTCAGCATTGCGCCGAAAGAAAGTCAACCCATGTTTCCCCCCGTAGATATGCCTCTCATCTTGTGGCTGCTAGCACGGGCGATGAGGTCCAAGTACTTGAAAGGGGCCCACGACAAGTACTTGGACGGGCCCACGACACCACCACGCGGTTCGCAACCACGGGAGAAAAGACACAACCACGGGGAAGAAGTGAGAGAGATGACCACCTCCTCCTCTCGCTCCGACGAACAGTTTAACGCCAGCTGTCTCGTCGGAACCCCCCTCTCCGACAGCATTACGCCGACGGAAAGTCACCCCAACATCCTCGGTCAAGATGCTTGGTCAGTATGGTTTTCCTGTGACTGCTGGCACGGGTGGTGAAGTCCCGCAACCTCGACGGTGCCGCAGAAAACTCCCTGGTCATCACCCAGCCACCCGCCTCACAGGCTTGAAAGAGGACCACCTACTCTCTCGTTTCGACGACTGTCAACTCCAACGGATATAAGAAAATCCAGGAGAAAAGAAAAGAAACAAAAAAAATTGCATCAGTTTGCAGGGGACCGTCTGAACTGAACCTGAACCCAGCTCATTATCGTCGAAACCCCCTCTTCCGCCGGCGTTGCGCCGATGGGAGAGTCAAGCCAGCATCGTCATCATGCGATTCCAGCAGAGGAAAGCACTCGTGCGGCACCCTGTTCAGACGGTCTGACTTGTGCGCGGTCTGACGGAACAAGATACACTTACCCACGGTATCGGAGAAAAAGGGAAAGACCAACAGGAAACATGGGCGACTGCTTCGATTTATATACAGGTAGGAAAATAAAGTTTCTGTTGGATTCTCAGAGACAAGGAGGCAGCACATAAAGCACGTATGGGGCACTATGACAGCGATGATGATTCTTGATTTATTGTAAGTTAGGGAGGCATTCGCCAGCCGTGGATGTAGGAGCCGGAGCTTCGTCCGGCGGCGGTCACGTGCTCGCCCACGTGACCTGCGTCGTCCGTTGATCCTGTTGAATGTGCCGTATCATCCCACAGTTTCTCTCTGTCTTGTTTTTCCGTGCGCCACGCTCCGCAGACCTTTCTCCTGGTCCGTAAAACATTTGGAAGATAGGCTCATCTCACGCCTCACGTCGACGCCCCGCAGAACTTGAAAGCCATCAAGGCCTTCAGGGAAAGGGGGGACAGAAACCGCTAATCGTCCATGGAGAACCAACTGGAAACGGTAACCAGCAAAAAAAAAAAGTAGCATGACAGGTGTAAATGTCTTCCTTTGCCTGCCGACGGACAAGTCGAGCAGCCTTTATCCGAGCGAGCGAGCAACAGCGCGCCTCCGCATGCATCATTATTAGGCAGAAGAGGCTGCCCTGATCAGCATCACTTTGACTCGGAACAGTCCTAAGTAGTAAAGCCTGCATGGAAGAAAAGAAAACAGTAGAAGAAACTCTGTTGCACGTTTCAACGGCCAGCTAAGTCGCATCTCCGGTCCCAATCACGTGGCATCAGTAGGCAGGCACCCGCGCCAGTCGTGTAACCTAGTCATCCCTCACGGTTCGACAAGAGCCTGAAATGATACACATACGACATGTGGGAACGCGCGGCGATGCAGACCGAATCCGCTACTTAGAATGACTTTCTGTTCATACAGTCCGACGTATGTTCCTGGCGATGGGTAAACGCATCATCTCAAGGCTCAAGTCCTGCGTTGAGTGATGATGAGCCAGCCTCGTTGCACGCTATAACTATTCGGCCCTCGAGTTGTAAAAGAGCTTCACGTCTTCACCACTCTGAATACCTAGAAGAGCCGATGCCTAATCTCAGATATCAATCACCTTAAACAAATAACCAAAAAAAACCATGTAACAAATTGCTCTGCGAATGAGCGCGCCAACCCTCGCACCCCCGTAAATGTCATCAGCCGCGCCGCCACTCTTACCTCACCACCACACCAAAATTTCCCCCCACCACCATCACCGAAGCAGCGTCACCCTCGTCTCCGCATGAGGTATGCCAAGACGCCCCTCCAACTCCCAAATTCTGCCTTAACCGCTGCAAATCTCCCGTAATTGCGTCAAAAGGCCAAGAGTCAGTCAGCCGGGAGGTTACCGGGAAGAAAACAAAAAGGAGGCTAGCGACGGCAGAGTCTCATTGCCAAGACATCTTCTCCAATTGCCGCATTGGCATGGGGGTTTTTCGACGTCACTTCATCGCATTGCACGTACGTAAACATGTATTGCGGTGTCCGTCAATGTTTGTGGAAGAACGATCAATTGAGATGGCAGGTCGTGATGCACGAGGTTGCGATGCGAATCAACATCGATGGCGACGGAGCCGGGCGGCAGACAATGACCTGGACAGCAGGGGTAAAATAATATTATCGCGTTCATTAAAAAATAAGAGGCTCTCGCTGGATATCATTTCAATCCTTTTTCCCGAGAGAATTCGCAAAAAGTATCTTTGGGAACAAAACATTGTCTCATCAAGAATGCCACGACATCCTTGCCGGCCAAACGTCCTGTACGTCGCCGGTCGGCGGTCGCTCTCCCGAGGAGGCGACAGCGCGCGCCCCCCTTCTTCCGGGGGGGGCGGGCGGGTATCCATAATCCTTCTGCACTTTCTTCACTTCGTAGAGCACTTCGTGCTGTCAAGTATCGACATCTCGCGTTTTTCGACATTCATCATCCACGTAGAGACAATCCCATCTCCTTAGACGGAGGCGCGGCTCTTGGCCTTGCGGAGCTCGCGGCCCTTGTCGGACCAAGGGAGGTGGAAGACGGGAACCTGGAAGAAGGAGTTGCTGCGGAGGGGAGGTCGATATTAGCAAACGGAATCCACATAGCGCGCTCGAGATGGAGACGGCGGCGGTCGGGGTTCTCAACTAGTCTGGGACTAGGAGATCCCTCCGAGCTGTCACCGGCCTCGAGCTGCAGAATGTTCAAAAAAGCTTACCTGTCGTCCTGAATACCGGCCAAAGCACAGTACCATGCCAAAAAGGCCGCGATCATGCCAAAGGTGCCGCCGCAGATCTGGAGGTTGCGCATGGCCGTCAGGGCGCCGTTGTTGGCGGCGTAGTTCTCGCAGGCGAGGAAGAGGAAGGCCAGATCGAGGGTGAAGAAGAGCGAGAAGAAGACGACGGTCGAGCGCATGGTGCAGAGCAGCAGCAGCGTCGTGAAGATGAACCAGCCCGTCAGGAAGAAGCCGACGGCCGAGTAGTGGTCGCTGTAGTTGGCGGCGTAGGGGCCGTCCTCGCCGATGATGTTCCAGTTGGGCGTCAGCAGGATGCCGTAGGCGATCCAGAAGCCGCCGTACGAGGACAGGGCAGTGGCACCGAACGTGTTGCCGACGGCCATCTCCCTGCGAGCGTCGAGGTCAGCATTGGACAGGCAAACGCACAGTCATGCTCGTATTTGCGTTTCCCTTCTCCACAGGTTCCCTGGCCTGGTCTGGCCCCAAGGAACAGAGCTTTCCAGGTTGCCTTCGTCTGACCAAAGCTCCCCCCTCCCTCTCCACACACACTGTTGGAGCTCGAGGTCCACTCCGGAGCAAAGGACCGCGTCGCTGCTCCACGCCTACGCGCCGGAGCTTCCGCTTGCGGGGGGTATCGTGGAGACGGTTGAGATGAGATGTTGGGGGCATCTTGGGGACCCCGGCAGAAAAGTGGAAAAAGAAAGAAAAAATTGACGAGCAGAAAAAAAACCAGACGTACCACATGCCGGCGAGGAGCTGGACGAGACCGCCGTAGCCAAAGGCGAGGGGAACGGCGATGTTGGGCTTCGTGACGCCGCGGGCTTGCAGGTTGACGCAAGACAGGACGAAGGTCGTCAGGGCGAAGGCGGAGAGACCCAGCGGCGCCGGGTTGGCGAACTTGCGGTGCTCATAAGGCTTCCACAGCCCGGGCTGGAGGGAGCCGCCGAAAGCCTGTGCGTCTCCTTCAGTCATGTTCCGGTAGTCGGCAACGCGGGTGAATGGCCCGGCGTTTCGTGCTTGAGCGTTGTGGCCTACTTGGGCACCATTGACACCGCCGTTGTAGTGGTCGACGCCAGAGGTTTGCACGTCCTTCTCCAAGTCAGCCGGAGGGACGGCAGTCTGGTGGTTCTCGTGCGTGGCCATTGTGTGTGTCTTCTTCCGGGTGTCTGAAATAAGGGTATAGGGGTATAATCAAGCAGAAAGACGGGTATGTTGTGGCAAGAAGAGCAGGCAAACTCCACGGAAGAAAGGCACACCGATGTTGGAGAGAGAGAAACCCCTTTTCGATTCCGGGGAAGGGGTGGAGAGAAGGCTTTAAGTAATGGGGAAAAGAATTGGGAGAAGAGCCTAAACGAGGAGGGACGAGGGTCGGGGTCCACGGTCAGCGCAAAACCGAGATAGCTGATGGGTCGGTAGCGTCGCGAGCGTGGGTGCGCGTGTGTGTGAACGTCTGGGGTATGTACAGATACGTGGGCCGTCCGGCGCGGAGAACTGGAGCCTGTTGGAGGCGTCAAGACGGGGTCGGGGGCACGGGGGACAGGGGCCCGGGAGAGGATGCGAGCGAGGTTGACGAGAGGACGACGACGAGCGGAGGAGGAGACGCAGGAGGGAGGCGTCAACTGCAGGATGAAGAGGGAGTGGGTCGAGTAAGCGATTTTGGTGGTGGTGGTGATGCAGATTGCAGACTACAGCAGTCCGTCTGGCCAAGGGTCGATCTTTAAAGCCCAGAGACTGTCGAACCGGGGGTCGAAATGGGAATGGAGCGGACGGAGGCTCCAGTTTTGCTTCATTATTTTGGGTGCATAGTCGGGTGGTGGTGGTGAAATGGATGGGTGCATGGTGGAGTGACCACTGATCGGAGCCCGCCTCTGGTAGGGAAAAGAGCCTTTGCAATGACATGGAAAACCCGCACACACGGCCAGTGGTGTGGGTTGTCACCCCCCGTCAAAGACGTCCCATCTTTAGACGAAGAAACGGAGGGTAGAGGCCAAGGGAAGCAGTGATGTGCACAGTTTCTGTGAGGAGAAAAGAGGCTCCGTATCATCGAACCCGTTCGGCAAGTCGTTGCTCGTGGCATCCTGGACGTGATGCACGTACCGAGGCGTAGAGACTCATCAACCGAATCCCCATTGTCAACATCCGAGACATTAGAAGCAGTCATCACGCCGCCGCCGCGGCTACGGACGACCAGCTACCGGGACGAAAGGCTCTCCAAATTCTGGAGCAGTGGAAGGCGGCCAGCCCGGCGTGAATGGGCCAAGAGAGGCACTGCCTCGGGCCACTGGGGGGAATCAGTCCACACGAGCTGATGTCATTCCCACCATTTCCGTCGCCGGCACTTTTCTCCAATTTTTGCTATAGACCAGATGCAGTTACCGGGGCTTGCATGCACCGAGTATTGCATATTTAATGCTTCTTGGTAGCACTAGCAGAGTAAACCCGCAGAAGTCATTGAACCCTGGGAGCTTCGGTGCTGTGCTCGTCAACTGGGAGCCAATATCATTTTGAGCCCCCCCAGGGCCCAAGTTATGTCCGAGGGGCGTGGAGATAGCGGCGGCGACGCGACTGCGCGAGCGGAGGCCCGAGGGTGACGGTGGGCGCTTGTGTTGCCGCTGCGGAATTAAACGTGAGATGTTTGTTGCCCCGACGCATCCAGTTTGGTGCGCTTCTTTCTTCGCCCGGGCTCCCCAGTAGTTCCATTGAGGTCGTTGCTTCGAGGGCCACGCAAACTTCTCATTGGATCCTCTGTGGTCGTCAAGGTCGCACCCAACCCTGGGATCGATATTACCGTGTGTCATGGAAATACTCTGGACGTAGTAGTCAAACGGAGCAAGGGTCTCCTTTTGCATTCGTCGACGGTGTTGGTTGAAACGGCAGGTTGGTCGTAGAACTGACAACCGAGTTGCGGCATCCGTCTTGGTCGTGAAGCTTAGCTGAAGCCGGGGTGTGTCGTGCAGCTGCTATCGGCACCTGGCGTCACGATGCCATGCGATGAGGCTGCAAATTTACACCACGGCCATGAATGACTCTGAGGTGAAGAAGACAACATGCCCAGGATCCTTCAACATGAGATGGCCCACAAAGATTCGAATGGATCCTCATCGTCCATTTGACGCAGTACGTGCGAATCCACAGCGTCTCGATGCTGCATTGCATCGCGCGTTTCAGTGCTTCCAGTCCTCTGGGAGAGAGATCTGCCCATGTCTCAATACATCTGCCATCTGGTCACAAGTTAGCGTCCATCGGTCGACCCTACCCATCCGTATCCCCGAGTTTGCGGGGGAATCTGGGGTTGACTGGCAACATCCCAGACCATCCGTGACGCCGCGAGCTCCCGTTGTTTCGTCCATCGACGAAGGCCAAGGCTGGTGTTGTCCATTGCCTCTCGAAGCTGTCCTCATCCCCCAGGACATCCTTCGCATCGTCTACAATACTCAGCGCTGACCCAACTGAGCATTGCATCACAGGCTCCCCCACATCTTCCCTCAGATATCGCGGATTCGAGTCCGCTGCAGCGCGGCCAAGTGTTGGCCCGTCGTCATCATGACACCGCCAACCAGGCCTGGACGTGAAGATCGGGCCCCAATAACAGCGGTGCTAAGAGGCAGGCTGTGGGCGGTGGTGTTGCTGCGGGAAAACATAATGGCCCCCTAACAGCCCAATTGCGATCTATGCACCTACCGGGGCTCGTCGGCCACAGTCCGGCACGCGTGGTCCGATGATGGCGCCAGGCCGGACGAACCTCGAGATGGGTTCGAAGTCGCTCTAGAACTTTGGCTCCTCTTCATGCCATGAATACCCAGCAGTTCGTGTGGGTTCACAATTGCCTTTTTTTCCCCAGATCTCGTGGCTACTGAGTCTATTTCCCCAGACTGCACCGGCATCGCGGTGCCGCTGTCAGTCATGGGGGCTTCTGGAAGACGCCCGGTCGCCGCATGTCGTGTCTCCACGCCGAATTCCCCATTGCTTACCATCGTCTTTCGTTGTTGTTGCCTCCTTGGCCTTGTCATCGCTGTCATCTTCCCTATGTGGTGACCGCTAAAGCGGCTGGTATCCCCCACCACTTCTTGACCGCAGCAAATGCTGGCATTGCAAACATCCCAAGTGAAATCGCCCCGAATCGACGCCGAATGAGTGCTCCGCTGGAGACCCTGTTGCTGCCATCATTTTTGGGGTCTGCTGTTCTGACGCGTGCCGCGCCGGTCAAGCATTGTCACGCAACCAGTGAGGTGAGATGCTCGTCCTCTTTTGGAAGCGCTGACATCACGCCAGCGTGCCCATCACTGCCGCTTTTCGCCGCCGCCGCCGTGGCATCATCAGCCCACTATAGCAAAATCACCTGGACGTTTCCTCGCTGGCCCTGGCTAGGCGCGCACGCGCGCAAAGTTTCCGCTCGCGCCGAACCAGCCGGCGGTATTATCAAGGGACGCAGTGCTGTGTAGCTGCTGTACCTAATGTGGTGAGCACAGCTATTTCCCACACTAAGCGTCGACGGACTTTGTGTTTCTGACAAGATCCCGTGCTGGCGGCGGAAAGGATGTTAGGATAGCTGGGGCGTTTTTCGACTTGTCCCTGGCTAGATTCGGTCGCTTCCGCGGCGTGGAATTACAGATGATTCAAGGTCGCCGTGGCGGGCTGGTTGATTCAAGAAACGTTTATGCAAGTAAACGCTTATCTCGAGCTTCTACGCCTCCGTTCGCCCCGAAGCCGCCCGCCTCGGTCCTGCAGGAGGGTGCTGCGATGCGATGGCATGGTCGTCGGCCTACCCGCTGCCTCGTGAGCTCTCATTCATCAAAAGGCCTCGGATTCTCCAACCGTAGAGCTGCACCGGCTGGGCGAACGGCATTTTGGATTGACGGTGGCAGGTGTTCGTTCTCTCGCATCTCTCCTCGGCTGGCTACCCTTGCCTGACTTAACCGAGCAAGCCGTGGTAGCACGGCATCGGCGGACGGATCTTCGATGCCCAGCCCCTTGGCCCGTGATGCCAATGATTGAGGCTCGAACAAGAGCCGAGAAGGAGCCAGCAAAACGGTCGCGGGTTGCTGTCCGTTCTGTCAAGAAGACCGCGATGGTCACGATTTGCGCGCTGTCCACCAAAACCCCTTTTCCTTGAGCAGCCGAGGCCGCAATCGCAACAGACCCTCCTCTTGACCTTCCTCTCTGCTATGCCCACTGGTCATCTAAGTCTTTGGAATTGGCAGCAAACAGGCTGAGCGTCGCATTGCCAAGCGCTACAGGGCTCGGAAGCCACGTTGCATAGCGGCCTGCCGACAGCAGCCGCCTATCCGTACCGTGTTGTGTAGTGTAGTGGTAGTGGCGTTTTAGGGCCGCACCCGCTGCGCTGTGCTGCAGGACCCTGCACGATGGCCAGGAGACGCGTGCTAAGCAGCTTCCATTTCTCCGGGCGCGTCCTCTTTCTTGGAAAGAATCGTTCCACTCGCACAGCTCGTTGAGGGGTGGATTCGCCGATTCTCAACCTTTTGTTGCTGTTGAGACGACCGCTGCGGGCTTGGCTCTGGGCATTTCTCCCTTCTTGCGACAGCCGGAGGACCCGAGGAAGTTGGAATTTCAGCTACCAGCCTGCGCGCACGTGGTTCTCGCCGGCCACCATCTGGAGATGAGAAAGAGACGATGAATAAGGACTGCGATGCCGTCTGTCTCGCCCGGGCGTACGGCCCGTTTCAGTGCTCCCACCACGTAGTGTCCGCCGACCGACCCCCTGGGTGAAGAGTCTGCCACGCTTTGCGAAGCCGTCTTCTTATTTTTCCGTCGCTGACTGCAGGCTCAGGGATAGGATAGGAATCGAAGCCAAGCAGGGAGGCACAAACGATGCACTAACGGATAACTCGGCACCATCGTGAGTTTGGGCTACCCATGCAAGTTCAAGTTTGCGGCGCTCGACGACGAGTGGTGATTTGCGGTAGAAATCACCGATGGCTCGCAGCGTCTTTTTGCCCTGGCGCGAGTGCTGATGCTACCCTCACCGACGTTCGCGCCGTGATGAGCACAATGCCGATATTGCCATGGTGCAAGGCATGTCCGACCCAGATTGGATTGTCGGAGCAGACTGTCCAGGGTCTGCCTCATATGCGACCTCCCTGTGGGAGGGATGGCGATCGTCTGTCTCTGTGTTTTCACAGGAACTTTTGGTTGTTGGGATTTGAGAACAGCTGGAGAGCCAAAAAGGCAAAAAAGAGGGTCGCTTCGCGTGCTTTTCTCCCGAGCGGATTGGTCGAGCGCTTCAAAAATCCCAGGATGATGCCCCTAATGTCATTTTCGATAGCCGCAACAAACTGTTCAGCGGCGGCGGAAGATACACGGGTCGCTGGTATTGTTCAGTCTAATGATGGTCGTGACGACTTATGCCATGGGGCAGACGGGCAAAAGCAAAAGTAAACGTCAAGGACAGGATTCGAACCTGCGCGACCGAAGCCACTGCCTAAGCTGAAATCAGGAGATCTGATAGCAGGGCAGCCCATTAACCACTCTGGCACCTTGACTGGTGATGATTGATTGATAAGCTAGGTCGCTTGCATCATGAAGACGGACATGCAAAGGCCCACCGTCGTGCAGGTGTTGCGCTGCGCGCCTCGTAGCCATCACAGGAAGCAGCAAAATGCCTTTCACAACCGGAAGCTCTGGATTTGGAAGCTTTGGCCGTGTTGATGTCGCAGGGAAGACCCGGAAGAGTGTCTGGGATGTTACCCTGGGTGGGTGTCATCCTGAGTGTCAACAGCGACTTCGACATTGCGGAAAGCAGAAAGAAGCATACTGGAAAGAGTGAACTCACGATATGTGAATTCGCGAACTCGCATCTGGGTTGGGATGAATTGCTTGAACTCGATGGGTTCATCCGAAGGTCTTGTAGGTTTGGAGTAAAGAGTAAGTCCCTTCGCTCACAGACTAGTTTAAGTAACGTTAGTATGAGCACGACGGCAACCGCGACGAACAGGAATAATCTGTTTCTTACCTCTTTGATACGTAACACCTGACATGTCGACCGCTCCCGCGCCGGATTAACGCCAGTCGACGTCCGAGGCAGTCGGGCGCAGACTGAGACTTCGCTGTGGCGGACTCCGTGCCGTCGGATACGCCGACCGCTTCCGAATACTGGCCGGCTACGGACCTTCGCCGATGGCCGAGTCACCAGCCCGAGCGGAGAACGGGCGAATGACGTTGGGACTTTGAGGGATATGGCCGCGTTAATTCAGATAGATCCACGATTATCGAGTCGGGAGACGTACGAGCCTGAAGTAGGAATCGATGGCGAGTTGCTTGACGATCTGATATCGTTCTGATGCAGGCCGACACAGGGCTCAACCGGAGAACGCACTCCGGAGGTTGTTGGGGCGAAGGATTTTCAGAGGGGCACTCGAAGGCAGAAAGATGTTGCAGGAGAAGATCTGGAATGGACGACATTTGGAAGGGAAAATTCTGCATGGCGTCAGCCGGGAAGGAAGGCACATGGAAGAGAACGCACCTGCTTGGCTTCCTCTGTGCGTACCACCTACCTCTCTGAGTACCTAGGAACATGGACATGAAGACGGCAGGCAGGCACCTTCCTCAGAGCAACCACCTGCTGTTTCCTTTCCTGTCTCAACCCAATGATGCTAAGAAAACTTTGCATCCACCAATCAGACAGTACAATTCGATCGAATCTTGAGTTCGTACCTGTACTTCATTTCACTTGGAAACAACAAAGCAAACCGAGTCACACCGAGTCACACCGAGCCTCCTGACAGAAGTCACCGAGACCCGCCTCCTCCGGAATCTGGCCACCATCACAGCTGAGAACTCCCCTTCCCGACGACACATCGTACGACTGCAAAAATCGCCTGACCTGCCTCCGACTTACTACCCACATCACCACTGCAACTAGGAGAAATGGCCGACGTGCATCGGTATATATCTCGCAGCTCCGCTCGGCAACGGCAGCGAGCCGCTCTTTCTCATCCTTAAAGGCCATGTTCGTGCGACCGATCCGCCGCTTCGTCGTCACCCTCGTCTTCGGCATCATCGCAGCCATCCTGGGCATGCTATTCCACCGCCCCATTACCAACGCGATAAACATCATTAAACACCACGCAGCACACTACAGACTCTCGTCGACCGCATCAATGCCCAGGTCCGTCATCGTCGTCGGCTCCGGCCTCGCCGGTCTCTCTGCTGCGCAGGAGGCCCTCAAGGCGGGCGCTACCGTTCGCATGCTCGACCGCGCCCCGAAGCCCGGCGGAAACAGCATCAAGGCGTCCTCCGGCATCAACGGCGCCAATACCCGATTTCAGAGGGCCGCAGGCGTGGACAAGGACGATTTCTTCTACGACGATACGGTCCGTTCCGGTGGCCACCGCTTCAAGGGCGCCGAGGGTGCTGTGGACCGTCCAAAGCTCGTGGAGCTGCTCACAACGGGCTCCGATAGCGCCGTGAACTGGCTCGTGGACGAGATCGGCGTCGACCTGAGCGTTGTCGCGCCCCTCGGCGGACACTCCCTCGCAAGAACGCACCGAGGCGCTGGCAAGACACCGCCAGGAGCCGCCATCGTCACGACACTACTAAAGAAGCTGAACGAGAACCCTGGCTTCCAGCTCACCAGCTCCGCCGAAGTCACTTCCCTCACAGTCACCGACGGCGCCGTCAAGGGCGTCCGCTACGTCCAGGACGGCGAGAACCACGACCTCGAGGGCGCAATCGTTTTCGCCGCTGGCGGCTTCGCAGGCGATGCCAACGGCCTCCTCGCCAAGCACCGCCCGGACCTCGCCGGCTTGCCGTCGACCAACGACGCGCGCCCCGCGCCGCACGGCATCCTGGAGGCCGTCGGCGCCGAGTTCGTCGACATGGACAGCGTGCAGATCCACCCGACGGGCTTCGTCGACCCCAAGGACCCCGCATCGCAGTACAAGTTTCTCGCAGCCGAGGTCCTCCGCGGCGAGGGCGGCATCCTGTTGTCCCACGAGGGGAAGAGATTCGTCAACGAGATGGAGACGCGCGAGCACGTCAGCAAGGCCATCATGGCGCTGCCACCAAGGGAGAAGGACGGGGAAATCAGGCAATGGGACGTCACCCTGCTGATGGATCCCGGCGCTTGTGCCGCCGCGGAGGGACACCTTGGTTTCTATCTGTGGAAGGGCCTGATGGAGAAGAAGAAGGTCAAGGACCTGAGCCCAGAGGTCATCGAAGCCGTGGACGCGTATTCCACGCTGGTCGCTTCGGGTGAGGACTTGGCGTTCGGCCGACGCACGTTCGGTCGGTGGCGCCTGCCGGCAGGAGAGGAGAACCGCAAGGAGGAGGTGTGCGTCGGCCGAGTGACGCCAATCACGCACTTTACAATGGGCGGCGCGTCCTTCAACGAGCAGGCGCAGGTCCTGAGGGGGGATAAGACAGCCATCGAGGGCCTGTGGGCGGCAGGCGAGATTACCGGCGGCGTTCACGGGGACAACCGCCTCGGGGGGTCGTCGCTGCTGGAGTGTGTAGTTTTTGGGAGGATAGCCGGCCAGCAGGCGGCCAAGGCTGCGACCAGTTCGTGATACCTGTTGGGTTCCGTTGATATGATGATGAATAACAAGATTATTTCGCGTCCACGGTTGACGGCAGCTTCATCTCAAAGACCATTATTACCACTGCACCACGTTGATTGAACATACATCTCTACTTCCCAAGTATACCAAGAACCTAATTTACACAAGATATAATATCATAAGAAAAGCCCTTCCCGAGAACCTCAAGCACCATAGGACTACTCGTCGCCTATTTCATGAGAGAGCGGAGGAACTTCTTGTTCAGCTGCCTGCCCACGAGGTGGCTCCCATCAACAGCCTTGGCAGTCCCGTTCCCGCCGCCGCTGACGCCGTTGTTGGCGAGCTTGTTGGCGGTCCGACGCGGCACGCGGGTCACGACGCCGTCGAGCGCCGTCTGCGCGATGTAGGCGCACAGCTCGACGGGATCCGTGGGCGCGGAGCCGCCGAGGCCGAGGAGGTACGCGGCCAGACCGGCGACGTGGGGACTCGCCATGGACGTGCCGGAGATGGTGTTCTTGCGATCGTTAGTTTCCAAATCGTCAAAGACATCGGGGGGAAGAAGAAATGCTTACGATAGAACCGCCGGGCCAGGTGCTCAGAATCTCACTCCCCGGAGCAAGCACATCAACAGCAGCCCCAAAGTTGGAATACTCCGCCAGCGCATCCCTCCTATTCGTAGCACCAACAGTACACACGCTCTCCTCGCTGCCGGGGCTCGAAGTCCCCGCGTCAGCAGCCTCGTTCCCCGCCGCAGCGGCCAGAAAATGCCCCGCCGAGACGATGGCCGCAGCGGCCTGGTTCACCGCAGTGGAGGCGCGACCCCCCAAAGACATGTTCACGACGACGCCGGCGGCGCACTCGGAGCGCCCCGCGGCGTCGGCAGTCACAAAATCCATGCCGGCCATGACGGCGGAGTTGGTGCCCTCGCCGTTCGCGTCGAGGACCTTGACGGCGAAGAGCTTGGTCTTCTTGGCCACGCCGTAGGTCGCGGAGCCGACTGTGCCTGCGACGTGGGTGCCGTGCCCTTGGCCGTCTGTGTCGTCGTTGTCGGCGTAGTTTGCGAGGAACTCGGCTCTGCCTTCGAAGTCCTGTCCCGATTCGTCAATCTCAGCAAACTATCTTCGACAGGAAAGGGGGAAACATAGACTTACCGGGTGCGTGACATCGATACCAGTGTCGATGATGTACGCACAAGTCCCCTCGCCCGCGCTATCATCAAACACATACGTCGTGCCGCCCGGCTGCTCGCTCGACAACCTGGCCAGACCCCAAGGCGCGTTGCGCTGCGTCTCGGTCGCCGAGATTTTCATCACGGCGTCCTGCTCGATGAAATCGACGTCCGGGTCGTTGCGGAGGGCGTCGACTTCCGAAGCGTTCAGCGTGGAGGCGAAGCCGCGCAGCGCGGCGCCGAAGTTGTACACGTGGTCCGCGTCGGCGGAGAAGGTGGACATGGCGCTCGCGAGGGCGCCGTCGGCGGCATCGGAGCGGAGGCGGACGATGTACTTGTCGGCCACGAGGGAGGCGCCGCGGGGGACGATGAGGGGCGCCGGAGAGGAGCGGCGGGAGGGGGCCGCGAGGGCCAGGGGGAGGAGGGAGAGGAGGGTTAAGGCGTGCATCGTGGAGAGGTTACGAAGAGAAGGACTTGAAAGAGTGTGGGATTTGGGAGTGAAAGAAAGAGTGGATGGTTGTGTGTTAAAGAGTGTGGTTTATGTTGGTTGACTCTGATCGACGATGAAGCCTGGCCAACATCAAACCCCCTCGGCATGCGGTGAACCGCTCGTCTTTATACGCTGCATGACGATGCAGCAAGGCCAAGACCTCCTCTGGCGGTTTACGGTTTACCCGCAGTGATGTGCTGACCTCAACTGCCAGGCTCGCAGATCGGCCACGACCCATGGGACGTCGATATCATCCCCCCGAGCCTCTAGCATGCCGCGAGCCGCTATCGTCGTGGGGGACCTATCTCAACAACCCCTGGCCCCTAGAACTCTGGAGCCGCGTGTTTGAATTAAAAAGAGTCCTGGGGTGTCGCAGCCAACCAGAGCGGCGGGGAGAGCCCCAGGTCGAGACAGGGTCTGCCATCCAAGCTCTCTCTGCTCGGATCGCATTGCGTCTGCCGTTGTGCTGGCTTCGTTGGTTAGTTGGAACTGTGGGAAAGACTGGGGGTGTTGGCGATCACTTACATGGGTCGTTGCTGTGGTGATACATCCCGGACACGGCAGTCTTTGCTGCGGGATGGAAGTACCGCACCGACAGACACGAGGAAGAATCGAGAACGAATCGAAGCGAGGAAACAACTCTGGTCGCCGACACTTGATCCAACAGCGCCACCAACCATTCCACCCCTTGATATTGCAGCTGCAGGCCAATCAGGCGTCCAACGGCGGTATAGGTATGCATTGGAATTAAGCATAACAGTGGGGGGACGTGGGACGAACCAATCCCCCGCGAGAGTCTCTCGACCACCAGACGGTGCCTGGACTTTACAGGGGGTCTTTGGCGCTGTTGATTCGTCGCACCGCAGACGCCCGCCTAGATGAGCGATCTTCGCGTCTCACTTCTTGCTCTGGCCAATCGTTTCGTTGCTTTTTTGGTGTTTTTCCATCAGAGACGAGGGGTCTGTGAGAGACATGATATGTCGGACGAGGCCGTGAAGCTTGTTCTACCCTGCGAAATCGGGCGGGCTGTTTTGGGATCCTGATTGCACCAGACCTTTGATTGCGATGGTCTTTTTGCATCTCTTCCCGGCTTCTGTGGAGTTTCTCCTTTTGTAAAAAAGGGCCTTCTAATTTTTCTCCTACCTATCTTGGAAGAGATGGTCTAAGATAGCTACATGTTGTGTCCGGTTCATTTTAAGCGTGGCCAATGGATTTTCCGATGCCTCTGGCCGCAGTGCATCCGCATGACGATATGTCGTGTTTCCTTTCCATGACGCGGCTTCGTCGGTCGGAACTTTTGCTTATCTCTTTGTTGAATGTGTCACTGCAGAGATGGACCATGTGTTCTTCGGTGTCTAATTCGGTATGCTCGCAAGATGAGCCGTCGAGAAACCCCCACGGGTTGCCTCGCGTCGCCTCGCGATAATGTCGACGGACGGATGCTGATTCGGCATTACACGAGGCATGCACACTGCTGCCGCTGTGAAACAGACCGGGGAGTTGAAAGACAAAAAGCAGCCAGCGGGGTCCAGAGGGGATCGGGAACCTCAATGGGTACCCTGTCGGTGGCAGGCGCCCACACCGGGGCCGCCTCCGGGGCCGGGGCCGGGGCCGGACGGGAAGAATGGTCGGGCCGCTGGAAGGTCGCCCCCGGGCCCCGCCGGCCCAGGGCTACCTAGGTACCTACCTAGGTGTTACGACCCGCTTTGCAAGGATAACAGTCGACCGACCCGCTTGCGCGTCGGGCGGCTATGGCAGGACATTTAT
>WIGN01000432.1:0-29910 GCA_014235955.1 Colletotrichum sojae
CTAGATGCTCGTTCCTTCGTTACCGAGGACAGGCGCGAGTTTATCACTGAGCCAGAAAAGCGGGCTTTCGTTACTGAGGACAAACGGGGTTTTGTCACTGAGCCCGAGAAACGGGCGTTTGTGACCGAGGACAAGCGTTCCTTTGTGACTGAGCCCCACAAGCGAGGGTTCGTCACTGACATGGACAAGCGGGCATTCGTAACGGAGCCGGAGAAGAGAGGGTTCGTCACGGAGGATAAACGCAGCTTTGTGACGGTGCCTGAGAAGAGGGGATTCGTCACTGAAAAGAAGAGGGCATTCATCACCGAACCGGAGAAACGGGCGTTCGTCACGGAGGACAAGCGTGCTTTTGTCACTGAGCCCGAGAAACGGGCATTTGTCACCGAGCCCGAGAAGCGAGCCTTTGTCACCGAGGAGAAGCGGGGTTTCGTGACCGAGCCGGAGAAGAGGGGCTTTGTGACGGAGCCCGAGAAGAGATCGTTCGTCACCGAGGCCAAGAGAGGCTTTGTGACGGAACCCGAGAAGCGAGGATTCGTCACCGAAGAGAAGCGGGAGTTCGTCACCGAGCCGCACAAGCGGGGTTTTGTGACCGAAGAGAAGCGTGGGTTTGTGACTGAGCCGGAGAAAAGAGGATTTGTTACCGAGAAGCGGGGATTTGTCACTGAAGAGTAAAAGGGACGGAAAGTTTTGGTCTTGTGGTTCGTGCGATTGAACGAGGCTCAGATTGCTGCCACGGGATTGCGTCCTGAGTTGGTCTACCTACAGTCGCTTCTGGCTCGGTCGCATCAATCAGATTTCAAGGTTTCGTGATAACAGTCGTCATTGATCTTCGGAAACAGGATCGACATTCAGTCGTGCTGTGGTTGCGACAGATTGTCCCTGCCTAGGCTAGAAGTGTTTTCAACAGCCCAGTCTTGGTTCGAAATATGCGTACTTAAATTGGCAACCAACAGTAGAAGTCAGGTTTAGTCCAAGATCGAAAGTGCCAAAACTTTCCTAAGAATTGACTTGAACCAGGGCTCTATAGCTCATCTAGAATAAAAGTCTATGATCGAATGATGCCAATCTAGCCCGGTCTTACTCCTAGTCCCAAGCCCACATGCATGCAGGCTTCGGTACTACATGCGGAAGTCCGTACCGGTACATGTGCTCTAAATCTAATGAAACCATCGAATGCCTTCTACTCAGAGTCGCCCGTCAGCCAGATCTCATGGCCGTTGCCCTCCTTCACAATACGACTGTTGATGCAACCAATCGCGGCCACGGCACTGGCAATCCACCAGACCAAGCCGGTCATGTTGTGGGACGACCCATAGCTGTAGATGATACCAGCAGCTGATGAGGTCGCCGACCGGACCAAGCCAGTGAGCATGAAGGCAAAGCTGTGGGTTCTAGCCAGTGCGGATGGATGCGGGGATGATCTGGAGATGGTCAGCATCTATCACATGATTGTTGGGAAGGTTTTGAGAGGGACTTACAGGTTCGTCAGTACCAGCTGAGCCGGGACAACAAACGTGGATGTCGAAACCATAGAAACCTGTGCCAAGACGATAACAAACCAAACCCAGAATCCCTCCTTGCCAGCAGGGGGAGGCGCTGTGGACGGGGCTGCTGCGATGTAAGGGATGATGAAGTACAGCGCGGGCATGCCCAGCATGAACGTGCGCCACATCTTGAGTGTCCCCAGGCGCTTGTTTATGCGCGGGTATATGAACAGCTGCGTAGGCAGCCCGAGCACGCCGACGATGATCAGGGACCACATGATGCGGTCCGGCCTCATGCCGGCACCGCCCGAGAAGCGGAACGGAAGGCGGGCTTGGTTCTTGGTGTCGACAGGGTCGCTGAGGAAGCTCGTCCACAGAGTGTTGTATGTGGTGATGTGATACTCCTGGATGCCGTAAGCCAGCAAGGTGAAGCACATGTTGCGGGTGAACATGCGTTTCAGCGGTAGTATCACCGGTGGCTTGGCGGGCTTGAGGGGCACAGGTTGCTCTTCTGAGTCCCGGTCCTCCGCCATCTCCGGGTCATCAGCGATCATACGGGACATTTCTTCGTGCGATGCCTCCTCTTGAGCGACGCTGCTTGCGGTCGGAATAGCCCTTCCGAAGAATATAGAGCGAACCTTTCGTGTGAAGGCGATACCAGGGTCGTAGCGGTTCTTGATAGGCTCGAGAGTCTAAATGTTGTAACAAACAGCATATCAGAAAACTTGTTCTTGCCAGCACCATGAACACTGGATCGGCCACTCACCTCTTCAAGAAAGAAGAAGACGCCAAGGAATGCAACCAGGAGAAAGAAGCCGCTCATGAGGGCCGGTGGTGCATATGGCCACGCCTTGAGGAACGCGTTATTTCCGAAACGCTCCGGGTACTTGCCGGGTAGGTCAGCCAGCTGTCCGGCCATGAGCGGGCTGGTCATGGCGGCGACGTTGAAGGATATGGGGAGCAGCAAGAAGGCGTGTGGTTGAAACCTGTTCACTGCGTCAGCGAAGAACTTGCCGGATGGGATTCGAACAATCTTACCGCTTCTCAACGACGACTTCGGAGACCATAGTCCGGATCGTCGCAACATTGCCGTTGACGAGACCTTCGAGAATGCGGAGAGCCAGTGCCTGCTTGAAGTTGGTGATAAAGCCGAAGAGAACGCATCCGGCAACTGCAGGGTTTCTCGTCAGCAAGCAGTCCTAGTTCCTGCCTCGAACAGCCATGACTTACATGAACCTGCGAGTCCTAAGAGGAGGACCGGCTTCCTACCTCCCCGCGGGGAGTCTGCCACCTTGCCGAGGAATATCGAGGAGAAGCATTGTGACAGCAGGAAGCTCGTTTGCATATAAGCCACCTGTCGAACGATCGCACCGGAGTCGAGAGTTGGGTCGAGGGACTGCAGCTGATAGTATAGATATGTCTAGCACGACGACGTCAGCAAGCAATCCCCTCTTCACGATTTCTTCGAAACTTACGAGCAGCGAGATGCTAACCAACGGCTCAGCAAAGCGCAGGAAACAAAGAATGGCAAGCTGATCTTTCCGTGGCAGCGACAACCACGTCACCTCATCCTTTTTTGCCTCCATTAGATCGAAACTTTCAGGAAGGTTAATCTGCAATCGTAGGCTCTACTCGATGTCGAGTTTCTAGAACTGGAGGAAACAGATCAAATAGAAGGGATGGGGCGCCACACCTGTGCGGACTGCCGTCGTTGACACTCGAATTCGATCCCACAAAACATCCGACAGCTACGAGACGAGGGGAAAGCGAAGCATTGTCAAGGGTCCCGGATGGGGCAAGTGGACTGCCGACTGACTCGGATCCGATGGCGGGGTTGCCCCAATTCGACACCTTCGGTCCGCGGTGGGCGAATGGATGCCGTTGAAACAGAACGCATAAACCTTGCAAACTCTCATCTCTCGGTCCGCCAGTGAAGTTTGTTAGTGTATGATGAGCGACTTGCTGTCAGACGTCAGCCCACGCGTCTGTCCCAGTCGAACCCCCGGATGAACTAGCGATCGCGGGGCAAAGCAGTCCGTCGCTCGAGCCGTCACGAATTTGTACGTCATTCTTCAGTATTGACAGCCATGATGGGTAAGACGGTCAGTTTCGCAAAGGAGAGGAACCAGATGGCCAAGTACAGCGTCCTCGAAGGGGGCGACGCTGGCGACGACGATCTGGAGAGCCTCGGCAGCGTGGAGCTCGACGGCCATGGGAGCTCGCCGACCTTTCCGGACGAGTGGAACCGCGACAGGGTGCTCTGGGACCAACAGCTTCGCCGAATCCGCAAAGTCGCCTTCATCGAGGGCGTCATTATCGCGATGCTCACAGGTTATGTTGTGTTTCTTCAGTTTCAGCTGTTGTGGCCCAAAAACACGGGCGTACCACTCGGCGTCGACCCAAGCGGATTCGTGCCTCCAGGTATGACGCAAACGCAGGCTTTTTTGAGATGAAGTTGTTTCTGACGAGATTTGCGACAGAAATCGGGCAGCCGGTGAAGTGGGCAAAGTATGACGCGGAAACCGATCCGCACTTCTTCAAACCCGACGTGTTCGACAACCTCGAGAAGGTGCAAGCCGCGGCGAGAGAGTTCAAGAGAATGCACAATGGTGAGATAGGCTGGCTACGCACATGAAGCGAGTGGCTGACGGATTTCACAGCCTCCAATGTGAGGATCAACGGGAAGTATACAACCTACATGGACTTCAACGACGAGAAGCAGCCGCTGCCAGCTTACGTGACGCGGAAAGGCTCGGAGCTGTACAGCATTAGAGCCTTCCACCAGATGCACTGCGTAGTAAGTATCCAGACCCGAATATCCCTTCATGTGTCGAAGTTCTAACGCATTGAAAAGTCTGTCATCTTCGAGGACGTCGGCTACAGAGTCGTCAACAAGACGTCAAAGTGGGAGCCGGGCCACGTCATTCACTGCCTGAACACGGTGCGGTCGGCGATCACGTGTCTAGCTGACGCGACGCCTATATCCTACGTTCATGGGATGGGAGTCGGGCACACGACGGACGACCAGCAGTCTCACTGTCGCGACTTCTTTGCGCTTAGGGAGTGGGCTCACGATCCTGTTCGAGCGGTGCACTGGGTGAACGTTGCGCCGGAAGATGAGAAAGACCGGTATGAGGAGATTGTGGATTGACCGTGTTCTCTTCGAGAGATAGGGTGTAGTCTAGCTGGCAATAACATGAGCGAGCGTTTGTTTCAACTCCACGGATAGACTGTTGAGAGATTCAAAATTATTACGGGAATAGAGCATGCGCCCATTCATCAAATGACTGCGAGGAATCGGTATCAGCTCATCCGGGCATCCTATGTGCACACTGAATAAACCTAACAGTTGAATGGGTCTCCAGGCTCATCACATTGCTAACGGAGAATACAATTTTTGGGTCGTGATTTTCATCATGAGTTGTGATGACGAACTGAGCTACATATACAGAAACCAACCCTCTAGTCCAGGTTCAGGTCCAGACTTTTCCTAATGTGCGCTGTAATGATGTCAAGCTGTTTCAATGCCGGTCAGCTCAAAGTCTCGCGAACAACATCCGATTTGCAACTCACATATTCCTGGTCAAAGATGCTGTAGTGGTTCCCAGCCGTCTCAATGACCTGCTCGACGAAGCCCTCCTGCATGTCCTCCCATCCCAACTGCGGAAGAAATCTCGTCCGGTCGAGAGGGCACTTCTCATCCGGCTCCGGCATCGGCACCAAGTCCTTGGCTCTGATGAGCACCGCATGAGGCGGCGTCGGGTCAACGCCATACGACTTGGCGGTCCCCAGGACGCCCGTCCTCGGCATCGACCACGACGGCGGCTCCCATTGATCCGAGAGACACGTGGCGCGCATGAGTGCCGTCATCAGCTTGTCCTTGGTCTCTTGGTTGACGCCTGGCAGTGCCGGAGCGTGATGGAGCTTGGCCGGCTCCTTCTGCGCTTCGGGGCGGGTGCAGCGCGGGTAGACCGAGTCGATGAGAATGATTCGCGACACGCGCAGGCCCCGGCCAGACGTGGCCAGCATATGTGCTATCTGGACGGCCAGGACGCCTCCGAATGACCAACCTGGATTTTAAGTCAGTGGGTTCATGGTGAGACTTTGGAGGACACTCACCCCCAAGGACGATCTCGCCCCTCAGCATCACCCGCTTGATGAGACGGATGTATGCCTCGGCGATGTCACGCACGCTCTGCCAACCGCCGATGCCGTCCGCGTCGAACTTGGGGTCCCATATCCCGTAAACGCGCCGGCCGAGCGTGCCGACCTTGAAGTAGCTCGTCAGTAAGCCGCTCGCGTCGTGGATGAGAAACAGCGGGGGCGGCTCGTTGCGAGACCGCGGCATGTCCTGAATCAGGACCGGGTTTGCGGAGGGCATTTTGAGGTCCGGAGGGTCTGAGACGGTTAAAGTGGACGAACTGATGGGGAGCGAAAATGATTCCGTAGTAAGAATTACTGTGTATGACTGAGCCTTGCCTGGACGATGGAGACTGGAGGTTACGATTTGTCTTCCCCTCTGTTGCTGAGCTTCTTCTGCGGAACGAGTGGGAGCTACCATTCAAGCTTGTCTAGAACACACAGGGTTTACTTCCTAGAACGTACTGTGACTTGTTTTCAAGTGCAGTTTCTCATGATTTCCACGTGTTGGAGACCTGTTTTCGTATGTTTCCGCGAACATGGACAGGGGTGTCCTCCGCGGTCCGAAGCGTCGCACAAACTCTAATCTGGCTCCAGTAGTTGGAAGATTCCGACTGACGGCTGCCCACTCCAGATGAGGGTATGCTGAAAATCCCTGTTTGGTTGCTGCGAAGTCGAAGTGGTTTTCACCTAGTTGAACTATCGCGAAGTGGAGGACCCTGTAAGTTTGCGAGCAGAGACAACCGGTTCTATGAGATGATCTGGAGTTCAGACTAACCAACTTCCCGTCCCCAGCTTATCACCAATGAGCGCCAACATGGAGAAACGAAACCTCCTCAGCGAGGAGGAAGAAGTCGGCGACGTGGCCCCGGAGCGTGCCAGCTACCACGACGAGACCGACTCGGTCGACTATACCGCCACGGTCGTCACGAAGCGCAAGGCTCGCCGGAGCTGCCTCTGGTCCACCGTCGGCAAGATGGCTCTCATCCCCGCCGCCGTGGGCGTCTTCTTCTTCGGCCGCGCGACCCACGACATGACGCCCTCCCGCCCTCCCGAGCCTGTCTCACTCGGGAAGTGTCCTCCGGACTGGCGCGAGGCCAAGGCACGCGGCTGCGTGTACGACTTCGTGCTTTCCACCTGGATGCACCCCAAGTGCTTCAACGAGGAGATGCACGAGCGGTACCTGGGCTACATGCGTTGGCGCAACACGACCTTCTGGTACGAGCGTGAGCGTATCAACCAGGTTCCCTTCGACGTTGCGGCTGCGGGCGAGCACGGCGAGATCTTCACCGACGGCACTGTCCACCATATGCACTGCAGCTACGTCTGGGACCGCATCACGTATGCTTCGCACTTCAAGCCGAGAGTTCTCGACTCGCTGTGCCGCGACCCAAAGCATGTTGATCACTGCATCCTGTACAACGGTGTCCCGCAGTCGTGGGAGATTGACATGCCCAACATCACTCGGGTTTACAACGAGCCTCACGAGGTTGACTGCTTGGTTGGATAGTTGATGCGCTCGAAGGATGACTGTTTCCGCCGAGTTCGTGAGAGTTTGTTGGATGCGTGCTAGGTCGTGTTGGCTTGGATATGAGACATGTAGCGTTGGGATACTGAGCTTTGTCAATGAATCGAATTCATAGATCATCAACCTACCATTTCAAGCCGCTCAGAGTTAGTGACAGTTGAGTTTCGATTGAAATAGTTCCGAATCCTAGGTTAAGAGACTTCGGACTCATCTTGACTCGCATTCTCATTCACCATTCAACTGCATGTGTCTAAGTCCGGATATGAGGTCGTTGACAAGTTGAAAAAGGAGACTCTAATGATATGCTACAGCCATTTACCAGACACACAAGTGTTTCTCTCCCTTTAAATGTTTCTATGTCACATGACGCCCGATACAGTCTCTTAAGCAAGTCCAACCTCCTCCAACTCCGTCAACTTCGGGAAGGGAATGATCTCAGTGTAGTTGTCGTACTTGGCCCCCTCAGGCGCGAGGTTCTTGTAACGGATGCCCCGGACTGGGTCGTTGGCCCATTTCCTCAGCGCCGACCAGTCCCTGCACATGAACTGCTGATCATCCGTGACGTGTCCAACGCCGAAACCGTTCACGTACGACATTGGCGTCGCATCCTAGCTTCACATCAGCGGCTAAAATCTCAGTATGAACTGCGTTCTCTGCAATACGTACCGCCAAACACATGATGGCCTCTCGGATGGCATTGAGGCAGTGCGCGACGTGCTGGGGAGCCCACTGCGATGAGATGTTGTGCACACGATGGCCGTAATCCTCCGCGATGGAGATCTGTAGTCGCTGTTAGTCTTACTGTCAACTGCACTATAGAGCTTCAGTCATACCCAGCAGTGCATCTGGTGGAAAGACCGGATGATGTACGTCTGTCGGTAGGAAACGGTGGAGAAGTAGGGCGGGAGTTTCGTGAGGTTGCCGTCGGGTCGCTTCCAGTCGGCGTAGTTGCCGTTCACCAGGACATTCGAAGCTATTGAGCATAGTCAGCACCAAAACTGTTTGAAGGGGATCGGGGTCTTGCGCGTACAGTTGTGGAGGCTCTTCAACTTCTGCACCGTCGACCGCGTCTTGTTGAGGTCGAAAAAGGTATCTTCGGCAATGTAGTACGGGGACTTGCTGTCGAACAGCGTCCACCTCGGCGGCTCGCCAATCTCTGCAACATTGTCAGCATCCTCTTCGTCGACATTCAGACACCCCATAAAGACTCACCTGGCGGAACGAAGCCATTGTGGTCGCTTCCGATATGCCCGCTCCAGTCCTGGGCGCCGCTCCCGCCGTGCGACGACACGTGGTCAAACACGGCAAACACTGTCACGAGCAGCAATGCGACAACGGTGATGAGCAGGCTCACCCGCAGGCACCACAGGTTGCTCTCGAGAGTTGCAATCTGCTCCCGCAGATTCTCCTCGCTGGCCTCCGAAGGCTCCGATTGTCGCTCATCGTCGTCGGACTGGCTGGTTCGGACCTCCTTGTAGGCGTGGGTGGGCGGCCACAGAGCTGACTTAAGTCTGTCCATTTTGTTCGTCTCTAATTCCCGATTCTCCGGTCGCGCGCGGTCGTGATGCTTTCGGGAGTCGGGACAGTTCGTCGTCCCGAGTGGTGAAAGATGGTGTCGATGAGCTGAACTCGGTCGAAAGTTCAACCTCGCGCCTGCAATTCAGACAGAGTTCGAGGTTTATCGCAGACAGCAACGAGAGGCTACCAATCCATAGAATCTCAGCGAGACTGGCGGCGACAGATCCTGTCGGTATCCATGTCGGTGATGAGAACTAGGGCGCGGATACAAGGACAGGGGTGCGCGACTCATTGCCGGTCCGAGTGACTCTGGCTTCTGAGTGGCTCAACACCACGGTCCGAAGACGGTTTGGGCAATGGAAATTTTCCGCTTAGGGAAACAGGTGTGAATCTATCCCGCACGGCGGACCATTCCGATGGGCGATGCGAGTACGAGAGTCGCAAGTTGCAAACCACCGGCAGCACCTAACTATCGACATTTTGGCTTTGCACACAATCGCGGGGAAACACGCAATAGAAGTATTCCTGAACAACTTTGAGTTGGTCCGATCAGACGTCAGCATCAATTTCTGCCTCCACGAAGTAGCCCACCCCTTACGCCTTACGCCTTGGACCGAAATATTACAACATGGCGGTGGGGACTACGATCCCGATGGTAGACGACATGCAGACGGCCAGCAGCGACGCATCAACACCGCAACCGATCGCAATCTGCGGCATCGGCTTGCGTTTGCCAGGAGGCATCAACACCCCGAACTCGCTGTACAACTTTCTCATCTCCCGCCAAGATGCGCGCTCGAAACCAGACCAGCCGCGCTACGATTCCCAGAAGCACCGTTTCACAGCCACCGGCAAAGCTGGTGCACTCCCGACGGAAGAAGGATACTGGCTCTCACACGACGACGTGACGAAATTCGACCCGTCGCTGTTCTCGATGAGCCCCAAGGAGTTGTCGAAGCTTGACCCGCAGCAGCGATTACTACTTCAAGTCGTCTGGGAGGCGCTGGAGAGCGCGGCCGAGACGGACTGGCAGGGGCGCAGGATCGGCTGCTACGTCGGCAGCTTTGGGGACGACTGGCGCGAGATGCATGGTGTCGACTCTCAAGATGACGGGGCGTACCGGTTGACAGGGTATATGGATTTTATCCAAGCAAATCGCGTATCTCATGCGTTTGACCTGAGGGGCCCGAGGCGAGTTCAGCCCTCTCATTGAGACTCCCACGATACAGACCTCACTGACGCCGTGTACAGTATGACCGTTCGCACAGCATGTTCCGCCGGCGGGCTCGCGGTACACCTAGCCTGTCAGGCCATCCGTGCAGGAGAATGCGACTCCGCCGTCGTAGCGGGCTCAAATCTCATGCTCTCTCCGGGCTTCACTCACCTCATGGCCGAGCAGAGCGTCTTATCACCAGATGCGTCATGCAAAACCTTTGATGCCAGTGCGAATGGCTATGTACGCGCCGAGGCCGTCAACTGTCTCTTTGTCAAGAAGCTTGACCGTGCGCTGGCAGACGGCAACCCCATTCGCGCCGTGATCCGGGGCTCGTCGACGAATGCAGACGGGAAGACGCTCGGTTTGACCACGCCGAGTGCGCAAGCTCAACGGGAGCTGATCCGCGACGCCTACCGAGCTTCTGGTATTGCTGAGAGGGATATGTGGCGGACCGCTATGGTTGAATGCCACGGCACCGGGACCGCTGTTGGCGACACCATCGAGGCGTGCACCGTCGGCGACGTCTTTGGGGAGAAGGGAATGTTGATTGGCTCTGTAAGTCAAGATGAACACCATCTTTTCAATGTTCCGTGCTGATTGAAACTCAGATAAAACCCAATCTTGGCCACTCGGAGGCGGCGTCTGCCATCACGAGCATCGTCAAGGCTGTTTTGTCTCTCGAAACGAAGACCATTATACCCAACATCAAGTTTGAGAATCCTAGCGTTAGTAGTAAGTCATCTTACCCTGCCTGGATCCTCTTTCGCGGCGTTTTCTCACAGCATGACTTCAGTACCATTCACATCGGCTGGCCTGAGGGTGCCGACAGAACCGCTGCCATGGCCGGAAGACCGCGCTGAGCGCATTGGAATCAACAGTTTCGGAATCGGTGGAACAAACGTACATGTGGGTGTCGCATACTTTCCTTCATTTTACACTGAAATGACTCACTCGTTCTAGATAATCGTAGAATCAGCAGCCTCCCTGACAAACCCGACGACCGTCCGGGGTTCCGGCAATGTGGATACCCCGCCTCCGTCTCCACCTCTCCGGCGTGAGCCGGCAACACTCCTTCTCTTCTCCGCCGGTCACGAGCAGTCACTCAAAGCCATGGTTGAGAACTACAAGAAGTTTCTGCACGCCCAGCCGTCGTGGTTGGAGTCGCTCGCGCAAACCCTGATGCATCGCCGGCCGCACCTGAGCCACCGCACTTTTGCCGTTGTGACGGATGAGTGCGAGAGCCTCGTCTTCGGCGCTTCTCCTGCGGCAACCTTCAGGCCCAACTCAAAGAGTGCCGGCGTCGCTTTCGTTTTTACTGGCCAAGGCGCGCAGTGGGCAAGAATGGGTTCACATTTGCTCAAGAGCAGCCGCGAGTTTCTGCAGGATATCAGGGAGATGGATTCTGTGCTCAAGAGCTTGCCGAAGGAGCACCGGCCTACATGGGACATCCGGGGTGAGTGGCAATATTCGTTTTACCTTCTCGTGGTGTTTTCTAACATATCTCAGTCGAGCTCATGCGCCCCGAGGCAACTTCTCGCCTCGGTGAGGCCGAGTACGCCCAGCCCATCTGCACAGCTCTTCAGATCGCCCTGGTCAGACACCTCGCCAGATACGGCGTAAATCCAAGGGCGGTCGTGGGCCACTCCAGTGGAGAGATCGCAGCTGCATATGCTGCCGGTGTTATTACGTTGAAGGAAGCCATCATCATCGCCTACTACCGCGGGTACACGGCCAAGAAGATGAAGAGGCAAGGAGCCATGGCGGCGGCTGGCCTTGGCAGAGATCAGGTCGCACCATTCCTTGTCTCAGGGGTCAACGTTGCTTGTGAGAACAGCAACTCGAGCGTCACGCTTTCGGGAGACGTCGAGCCCTTGGAGCATGTCTGCAAGGCGATCAAGGACACGAATCCCGACGCGTTTGTTCGTCTTCTCAAGGTCGACAAGGCTTATCACTCTCGTAAGTTGACCCCTCAAGCCTGATAAATCCGTGTCATCTAACATCTCGTCTTTGTCAGATCACATGCGCGACGTCGGCGCAGAGTACCAAGCCCTCCTCAAGCCGCACCTCAGCCCCAACACACCCAAGATCCCATTCTTCTCAAGCGTCTCACCTCAGAAGCTGGAGAGAGCAGCAGACTTCGGTGCCGACTACTGGCAACGCAACCTCGAGTCTCCCGTCCTCTTCCGCTCCGCCGTCACCCGTCTGCTCCAGACGGCTTCCACGGGTCTGCACCTCGAAGTCGGGCCTCATTCAGCGCTCGCAGGCCCTCTCAAGCAGATCTACGCTGAGAACGGCATCTCGCCGGGGTATGTCGCCGCGCAGACAAGATGCGCCCACGGGCTTGCGTCGTTCCTCGCCGCTGTTGGCGAGATGCACTGCCGCGGCGTGCCGGTTTCGTTCCCCGTTCTCGACGGCGTGAAGCCGCTGACGGATCTGCCGCCCTATCCGTGGAATCTGAGCAAGACGTACTGGCCGGAGTCCCGGGTCATCAAAGCGCGGCAGTTTCCTGAGCATCCTTCTCACGAGCTTCTCGGGTCCCGGGTCATTGAGAGTGGCGATGCTGCACCTGCCTGGCGGTGCCTTCTGTCGCTGGATAAAGTCCACTGGCTCGGGGATCACTGCGTCGGTTCCGACGTCGTCTTTCCAGCTGCTGGGTACATTGCCCTGGCCGGCGAGGCGGCGAGACAACTCTTCGGGCAGAAGGACTTCACGGTCCGCGACATGCGGGTCTCGAGCGCCTTGGTCCTCTCTCCCAGCGGCAACGTGGAGATGGTGACTTCCGCACAAAGAGAGCGCCTTACGCAGTCGGAAGAGTCGGAGTGGTACGATCTCAGCATCCAGAGCTGCAGCCCTTCCGGGTCGTGGACGACGCACTGCATGTGCCGCGTCAAGCCTGGTCACGCCTCCCACAGACCCGATCTCTCCAAACTTAACGAAGACAAATTCCTGCGGCCGGTAGACGCTGCGAGATGGTACAAGGCCATGTCTAGGATCGGTTATAACTATGGACCGCTTTTCAGGGGAATGCAGACCATCCGATCGAGCGTCTCTTCGCCAGCTGCCGCTGTCGACATATCAGACGACCGAGACGTCAATGAGTCGAGAAAGATGCTTGAGACCTACGCCCTCCATCCCCGGACCATCGACCAAGTCCTCCAATCCTTGATCGTTGCGAGACACTCCGGTCTGCCTCGCCTGCTGAACAAGCTGTACCTGCCGACACACATCGAAGAGATATCCATCCGCGGCCTGGCTGCTTCGAAGGATCTTTACTTGCGGACGTTGGCTACCAGAGAGAGCACCACTTTCAAGGGAGATTGCATCGGCTTCACATCTGACCGTGTTGAAGACGCGCCGGTCCTCGTCATGAAGGGCATGCGTTTCTCCCCCGTCGACCTCGACACCACTGAGAATGGCGGCGAGGATACATCCAAAGCGGCCAGCTTCGACTGGAAGCCCGATGTCGACTTGGTCGATCCCACGCAGCTCATCTCATCTCAGGCTGATGAGAGCTTCCCCGAGATTCACGGGCTGCTCGAAGAGCTCTTCCTCCTCTGCGCGGCGGTCGCTCTCGACGATCTCGCTGGGTGCGACTCCAGCTCCATGCAAACGCAGCCGCATCTCGTGAGACACTACGAGTGGCTGCAACGACACGTCACCCGGGCCGAACACAAATTGCCCCCATCGACAGACGACCGCCGACGTGAGATCGACCGCATCACCGCCCGCCTAGAGACCACGCCAGCGTCATCCGTTGCAACTCTAATCAGGCGCTGTCACACCCATGCCCGCGGGCTCTTCTCCTTGGAGGAGCAACCGCTGGAGGTCTTCCTCGAAGGCAACGCGCTGCATGAGCTGTACGACTGGATGAACACCCTCTTCTCGTACGGCAGCTTGCTTCGTCTACTCTCCCACAAACGCGGCCGACACCTCCGCATTTTGGAGATCGGCGCTGGAACTGGTGGACTGACGGCCCGCATCTTGAAGGAGCTCGTGGCCTCTTCCGCGGACGGCCAGGTGATTGGGAAGTACGTCTTCACGGACGTGTCTGCTGGGTTCTTCCCCGCGGCCAAGAAGCGGTTCGAGGATGTGCCAGCCGGGTTCTTGGACTATCGCGTGCTGGATATCAGCCGTGACCCAGCTGGCCAGGGGTTTGATGGGGAGCAGTACGATATCATCGTCGCGAGCAATGTGAGTTTCATCTTGTATGAGTAACATAGACTTCGAAGATACAAAGCTGACTATTTCTCCAGGTTCTGCACGCCACCCCAGACTTGACACAGACATTGTGTAACGTCGGGTCGTTGCTGAAGCCGGATGGGCGATTGTTGATGCACGAGTTGTGCTCAGGTGCGTCATCTCAGCTTCGACCCTGACCCAAACCCTAGCTCTGGAAAGGACGCCAATACTGACCGTCATGTGCCAGATACGAAGTGGATCAACTTCATCATGGGATACCTCTCGGGCTGGTGGCTTGGGGACGCGGATCAACGCCCCGAAGAGCCGTATATCTCCCCGAAACAGTGGGCGGAGCGCTTGCATGCTGCCGGATTCGCGACACCAGACGTCTTCTACGACGGCGCGCCTGAGGACAAGCTCAATGCTACGATCGTTGCCAGACCTGCGGCCTCCAGTGCGACGACTGCGAGACGCATCAAGTTGCTTCACGAGGGGGACGAAACGCAACCCATTGTCGCCAAGCTTGAGGAAGTCCTCCGCGAGCAAGGGCATGCCGTCACATGCGCGTCTCTGGGTGATGTTGAGGTTCTGGCGAGCGATACGGTCATCTCCGTGGTCGATATGTGCCGTGGCGATGGGTACTTCCATGACATGACGGAGGAGAAACTCGTGACCTTCAAGACACTTCTACAGAATTTGCAGGCCTCCAACGCCGGGTTGCTCTGGCTGACCAAGCCTTGCCAGTTGCGTCCAACAGATCCGACCTTCGCCCCGGTCTTAGGCGTGGCAAGGACAGCTCGTGTCGAACTCGGCGTGGCGTTTGCTACCTTGGAGCTGGAGAGCATCGACAAGCCAGCGCTGAATGCGGTGGGTTCCATTCTCAAGTCATTCAGGGGACGTCTCGGTCAAGACATGGAGTACGCATACTCGTCTGGAAACATTCTCATCCCCCGCTGTTGCTGGAGACCAATCTCGCACTCCCTCCAGGCCATGACCCCACCGTCATCGACCAAGACGCTGCAGATCTCCAGACCCGGGGCCCTGAACACCCTCCACTGGACCTCCAGGGCCCTCCCCACGGAGATGGCCCCCGATTCCGTCCAGGTAAAAGTCCACGCCGCCGGCCTCAACTTCAAAGACGTCGTCACGGCAATGGGCGTCATCTCCCCCTCTTCCTCCTCAGGATTAGGCTGCGAAGCAAGTGGCGTCGTCACTGTCACTGGTTCTTCCGTCACGAACCTCAAGGTTGGCGAACGCGTCATGGTCTTCGCGCCGCAGGCAGCATGCTTCTCAACCGACATCCAGGCTCCCGCTGCATTGTGCGCGCGCATCCCGGATTCCTTGAGCTTCACTGACGCGGCGGGCATGCCTTGCGTCTTCATCACTGTCCTGCGTGCGCTAGTTGACAAGGCTGGCCTCCGGAAGGGCCAGTCTATGTTAATTCACAGTGCGGCGGGCGGCGTGGGCATCGCGGCGCTGCAAGTTGCTCGATGGATTGGCGCCAGAGTGTACGCTACCGTCGGCAGCGATGAGAAGGCCGAGTATTTGTCTCGCGAGTGGAAGGTGCCCCGGGAACACATCTTCTCGTCCCGTGACACCAGCTTCGTCGACGGGGTCAAGAAGGCGACGGGTGGCCGGGGCGTTGACGTCGTTCTCAACTCGCTGTCGGGTGAACTACTCCACGCCTCGTGGGAGTGTGTCGCCCCGCACGGAACCTTCGTTGAGCTCGGGAAGCGTGACACCCTAGCTGGCGGCAAGCTTTCGATGGCAGCTTTCGATGAGAACAGGTCGTTCGTTGGCGTTGAGATGGCAAATCTTGCGGCCCAAGCGCCCGAGATCGTGGGGCGTCTTCTCGAGCAATGCGTCGAGCTCTACCGGGACGGCATTATCGCGACTATTCAACCGATGCGCAAGTTCTCCGGTCGTGAGATCGAGGATGCGTTCCGCTATCTGTACAAGGGGACCCACATCGGCAAGGTCGTGATCGGTCTTAGGGATGCTGACTCAGCAGGGTCGATGGCCCCACCCCTAACCCTTAACCCACACCTGACCCCTACTCTAACCCTGTCTCTACGCTTCAAGTCTGACGCTTCGTACGTTCTCATCGGGGGCATGGGAGGTCTAGGTGGATCCATCGCACGTTGGATGACATCGCATGGGTCTCAAGATATCATCTTCCTCTCTCGTTCCGCTGGCATAAGCACGGATGACCAGGCTCTCGTCGCCGAGCTGCAAGGCATGGGTTGCAAAGCTACACCCGTACCTTGTGACATCACAGACGAAGCAGCCGTCCAGGCCATCATCTCGAGGATATTGTCGTCCCGTAACATCGCCGGTGTGATTAACCTCGCCATGGTTCTCGCCGACGCAGCCCTTCCAAGCCTAAGCCTCGAGCAGTGGACCACGGCGACGGCGCCCAAGATCCGAGGGACGTGGAATCTTCATCGCGCGTTACCGTCTGACGTCGACTTCTTTGCGCTTTTTGGGAGCACGTCGGGCGTGCATGGGTACCCGGGCCAGGCAAACTACGCCGCGGCTAATACCTTCCTCGACAGCTTCGCGCAATACCGCCGCGGGCTTGGGCTTGCATGCTCCGTGGTTGATCTCGGAGGCGTCGAGGACGTGGGCTACGTCAGCCGCAATCAGGACGTCGAGGACGGTATGAGAAAGGCAGGTGCCAGGCTGGTCTCGGAGGGAGACATGTTGAGGGGCCTGCAGCTTGCCCTCGCTCAATCGCAGCCCGACGGTAGTAGCAACGGGCATATCGTTGTCGGTCTCGACTGCGCCGTCCCCATCGACGACCCCAGCAACCGCGTCATCTGGAAGCAAGATCCTCGGATGTCGCTCTACTCTAACGATACACTTAAGAGTACTACTTCAGACAACAAGACGGGTACATCTGGCCTGGCAGACCTCATTGCCCGTCTTCGCAGCAACATCGACGAACTGGACGCGCCCGCAACGACAGCGCAGTTGGCGAAAGAAATTGCGCAGCGGGTATTTGGTTTCCTGATGCGCGAGGTCGAAGAGGGAGACAGCATCGACACCAGCCTGTCGCCGTCGGCGCTGGGTGTTGACTCGCTCATGACGATTGAGATTCGGAACTGGTGGAGGATGGCGATGGGGGTTGAGGTTAGCGTGCTGCAACTTACCGGCGCGCAGAGCTTTGACCAGTTGGGGATATTGGCGGCGGCGCAGCTCAAGGCGAAGATGTCGTCGTCGGGAACATCTTAGACGGGGACGTGGAGTTGATGCAATGTGTGATGACGTTCGGTTGAGGTATACACTAGAGTTATGGAGAATGGCGTTGAAATAGACTTTACTTTAGTCTTGGCTTTTGGCGATCGTTGGAGAATTTAAGTCTGTTCAGACCTACTGTCCCACCAGATCAGACCCACTTAGTGGCGCATGGACCAGGACCGGGTGCCCCGGCCGGAGCGGGACTGGATCCATGTCGTGTGGATCGATCGGAGAGCTGGGCCCGGCCAAGGCCCTGGGCTTCGGGTCGGAGCGAGATCGACCCACTGACTAGCGGATTGCCAGACCCCCACGCGGCGCTAGCAAGAATCTCCGCTGTCCGAGTTCGGCCCGAGAAACGGCAGGGGCTCGGCCGGGGGGGTTGCACGCCGGTCGACCCATGAACTGCGGGGCGGGCTTCGCTAACTGCACCCCAGATGCACAACTGGTGCCACCTGGCGCATGTCCAAGCTCCAGACCGCCCGGGCGGACCGGGAACCTGTCCTGCTGACAAACTGACAAACACCACGTGACGTTTCGAGACAATGTGGGGAACGAATGGAATTGTCGTCAATGCCAATTCATTTTCTCGCTTCTTCCTCTCCTCCACAACAGCTCTTCCTCAATCGCCCACACCCCAACCCGGCTCCCGACCAGCACTCAACTGCAGGGACCGACCATGAAAGACCCGTGAAGCCCTTCTCCCTCGCGTTTGACACGTATTTTTCAACCTTCACAATGTCAGCGACTTGGGCCCTTCGCAGGCGTGCGCGCCCGCTCGCCGTGGCGCCGCTTCGACCCCTCCGACCCCTCCGACCCCTCCGACCCCTCCGACCCCTCCGACCGGTCGCTTTCTCGACGGCGACGTTCCTCCGCAGCGCAGAAATCCGCGACGTCTCGATGCTCCCGAAGCGCATAATTCCCAAGTACCGCGACCCCCTAAACTCGACCTCGGGCCTGCTCTCGCTGCACTGGCCTTCGCCGCCGCGCAACATCCTCCTCATGCCGAAGCTGCGATCCCCGCAAGTCCTGCGCGCGACCATCGACTTTGCGAAGCATCTTAACGGCACATACACCGGCCTGAATCTCATCTTCGAGCCGCGCGTCGCGCAGATGGTGCACGAGTCGTTCAACTTCCCTATCTACACCTGCGATCCCTCGAGCTTCCCCGACAAGATCGACATGATCACGACCCTCGGCGGCGACGGCACCATCCTGCGCGCCGCGAGCCACTTCAGCATGTTCTCGTCCGTGCCACCGATCCTGGCTTTCAACTTTGGCACCATCGGCTTCTTGGCTGAGTGGAAGTTTGAGGAGTATAAGAGGGCTTGGAGGGAGGCGTACATGAGCGGCAGTGGCGTCGCCGTCGAGGACCTCTTGACGCCGCATACCCGCGTCGCCAGCGGTGAGAAGGAACACGAGCCAAAGGACAGCGGGCCGAACGGCTGGCATCACTCCCCCGGCAAGAGCATGGGGCCGAGCCGCGCCGCCAAGATCCTGCTGCGACACAGATTGCGCGTTGGCGTCTTCGATACGAACGGCCAGAACATCAACAGCCAGCTGCTCCCGACGACCAAATCCCAGGCACACCTCCCCGCAGCGCCCCCTGAAGACACAATACTTACCAAGAGGGACATCCCACAGCCCATCCACGCGCTTAATGAGCTCCTCATCCACCGCGGGCCGAAGCCGCACCTCGCCCACATCGACATCTACCTCAACAACCGCTTCCTTACCGAGGCCGTAGCCGACGGTATACTCCTTAGCACTCCTACAGGGTCCACAGCCTATAGTCTGAGTGCCGGCGGCTCCATCATCCACCCCCTTGTCAAGTCGCTCCTCATTACACCGATCTGCCCCCGGAGTCTCAGCTTCCGTCCATTAGTGCTGCCGCTCAACACCAAGGTCACGCTCAAAGTTAGTAGCAAGAACCGCGACGGCGAGCTCGAGGTCAGCATCGACGGCAAGCGCAGCGCCGGCGCCCCCATCGGCACCGAGATCCGCGTCGAGGGTGAGGCGGTTGGCGAGTCGCCCAACGGCGACTGGAAAGGCGGCGTGCCGTGCGTCATCTGCGGGCCGGGCAAGGGCGACGCCACCGACTACGACGACGACGGTTGGGTCGGCGGGCTCAATGGGCTGTTGATGTTCAACTACCCCATTGGCAGGGGACAGTAAATGTGTGACATATCTATTCTTGATACCCGGATGTAACAACAACGGTAGCGACAAAACAAATTTTGGGCAGGCGTTGGATGGTTGCGGGTGATGGAGCGCCAATGGGCTTTGATCCCTCACCTTTATAGGCACATCTTTTTCTCCACCAACATAAAAGCAGTTCAATAGGGAGAACTTGTGTTCTTTCATCTGGCCTCGACTAATCTCTCGACTTTGGATGCAAGTGTTCTTTCAGAGCCTGATTGTTCCAACTCGACAACGACTTCAAAGGACCGTGCTCGAGGACAAGGACAACAACAATATTGTTGAACAATTGACCGAGCTCTTCTGGGTGCGTATATGTATGCCCAGCTCGCGCTGGAGTTCATGAGCTTTCTGCATCAGACATCAAACATCAAACATCCATCACCACTCAGCTTCACATAACAGAACAATCAACTCAACTTCTGTCCTTAGTTATCTCGAACCAACTGTTTATACTTTTTATCCCCACTGCAACGTATGGGACCATGGCCAACCAGAACAACCCGGTCGCCCCGAACAACGAACACCTATATTTCGTCAACAACCAGCGATGGTGGAACCCTTACCAGCCAGCCGGCCAGCAGAACAGACAGCCGGACTGGAACTTCTACTCCAACACCCCCTTCAGCCAGCCCCCGCACGCCGGGCCTGGCCCCTCCTCCCTTCCCGTCCCACCGCCGGGTTACTTCCCCAGCTTCCCCAGCCTGCCCATGGAGCTGCGCAACATGATCTTCGACGCCGACGTCGCCACAGAGGAGCCCGTAATGCGCTTCGTCGCCCTCCGCCAGTCCGTCATCCACGTGCCCGGCTGCACCGCTCACTACCACTGCGCGTGCTTCGTCAACCGTCCGAACTACATCACCTTCCACCCGCTTTACCGCTCCGACCTGGTCCACCTGGGCACCATACATGGGAGCGAAAACTGGGTCGTCCTCTACCGCAGCACGAACCGTCCCTCGCGGGAGCAGGTATCCTCCTACACCAACAGCGAGCGCCGCGGCAACGCTCATCACGCCCGCGGCCTGAACCCCTTCCCGCAGCAGCAGGGCGACTGGTCCCTCACGCAGATCCGCCAGGACCAGCGCGACGCGAACGTCGTTGGCGAGCCCCAGCGCTGCAACCCGCAGGACCTGGTCTTCGTCCACGTGCCCACGGACCGCGATCCGAACCCGCTGTACACGTTCGGCATGAACCACCCCTTCGTCGCCTTCGACCCCATGCTGCAGGACCTGACCGTCGTGGCGATGTACATCGAGAACTGGGAGTTTCTCGTCCACGACCGCAACGTGGAGCGCGCGCACGACCGCATGCGCCGGGGCCGCGCGTGGGAGCGCGTCAGGGACCACGGGCTGGCGAACATCATCCACCACGACTCGGGCGCGCCCTGGCCCCCCGCGGACGTCGCCGCCCGAGACCCCTGGATCCCGCACCGCCCGCAGCGCGAGCTGCTCGGCGTGCAGCCCCCGCCGGCCGCGCACAACGTGGCCGCGCTGATGGGGGGCCAGATCCCGGCGCAGCAGATCTGGTGGGAGCAGAACGTGCGCCTGCTGACGGACGTCTTCACCTCGCTGCGGCATCTCTGGCTGGTCGACTTCGACCTCTTCCGGGACACGCCGCATCACCTGCTCGACCGCTACCGCAACACGCCCTGCCGGACGGACGACTACTGCGAGGAGTGTAAGTACTCGCACCCGGGGCACCCGCAGGTGTGGGGCGGGCTGAGCGAGGTGGAATTCATCGAGGTGCGGGTATGCCACGAGCCGTGGAAGGAGCTCGACTACCTGATGGACATGTACTTCTCGGGCTTCTCGAGCGTGATCCGCGGCTCGTGGCCCGACCGCGACGCGAACGGGAACCCGATGCTGCGGCAGCCGCCGGGCGTGGGCATAGTCGCGCCCATTTGGCGGACGACGCGGGCGGAGGCGGGGGCGGACACGGAAGAGATGTCGGAGTGAGAGGGTTGATTTGCCCTTTTTTTTTTCTCTTTCGGTGCGGACGTTTCTGTTTTTTTTTCGGCGCATTCGACTTGTAGAGGCTGGTATTTGGCGTTGTTGGACTAGATCGTGGATACCCTTAGCGCTGTTTTTGTTCTGTTATGCTTTTGGCCATAGTCAAGAGACTGGCGGTCGGCCCCACTTGTTCTGATAGAGCAATTGAGTTGATTGAAGGTAACTGATTGAGTCTTTTGCAACCACGCTCAGACTTTTGATGTGGTGGAAACTCTCAATAGAGTCGGTTTCAGTTTTGACCTGGTTTGAAGCAGAATCAATGGTTTGCAAGTTTTCGTGACGGTGTGGTAACAACAACTCAAGCAACTCAGCGACTTGACAACTAGGGCACTTGACTGCCGTGATTTTCGGAGAAACACGTGACCAATGCTCCTGCTTATATAAGATACATGTACCTCGTCGCAGCGTCCACGTTTCCGCATCGTTGATTCCAGCTGTTGGCCGTCTCTCACCACACCTGTTCTCATCCCACTCTTACTTCGTCGCGCGCCAGGTCACGATGATTGAAAACACTTATCCCAGATACATTTGCAGCGACCTTAGAATGTCAATCGGATATCGACGAAATGGGAGCTAAAGACAGAAAACCTAAGACAGAATCTGGATGCACGCTGTACTGGAGTCGTGGGTGGGCATGTTTTGATTTGACCTGTCCTCTCCCTGTGCTTCTGGCTTCGGCTTTGTGACGACCAAAAGTTCGAAAGTGGATTCCAAAGAGGACACATTTTCGTTTGGTTGGGACCCCGGGGCTGGGAGCTAACTGCATCTGTTGCAACTGACGGCACAGCTCCAATGTGCGTGAAAAAAAAGAAAAAGCACAGGGAAAAGGCACCATCTTCCAAACCAATTGCACCAACTCGATTTCCCAACCACCGCATCCCAAATGGCACAACGACGCACAACAGACCCTGACCTCGGGACCAGAGAAGAAGACTGGCCGGACCCGGATGTAGACTCGGACACCGAGTCAGGCGCAGACGCCACCCGCCGGTCCGAGGCAGCGATGCACGCGACAATCGATTGCTCCCTCCGCCAGAGCCGCCGTCCCCCGCACGAAGCCCGCGACGCGATCCCGCAGTCGCTGTACGTCAAAGCGGAGCTGCGCCAGGACAACCTCACCGAGGATGAGCGCACTCTACTCCTCTCCCGCGGCGACGTCGTAGGAAAAGCGCTCGCGCGACCCAGGGAGCTGACCGCTGACGAGGCGCACGAGGTCCTCGACTGGCCTGCACCAGACGTGGTGCGCGAGGCAATCAAGCGCGCGACGAATGGGACGATGAGCTCCCCGACCGAGTTATACGCCAAGGGGAAAATTGCCCTCGACCGCGGGGAGTCAATCGATAGCACGATGAGCGCGGAGGAGATTGCGTTACTAGCGCGCGGATTTCGCGATGCCGACGCCGAGGGCTTTCCCGCCGGGCCGCCGATGATGGCGGGGCTTGGCGGGCCCGGGGCCGGCGAGGCTATGGCGCTTGTTGCGAGCCGGATGGGGCTTGACCTAGCTGTTTTCCGGGCCGCTGCGGCGTGCGAGACGGGGAAGATAGGGCGGCGTTTGGGGTTGATGGCGCCCGGGCCTGCTGGGACAGAGGCCGGATCAATGGCCGGGCCGTCGCCGGCTGGCAGGCAGTCCGCTGATGTCATTGGGGCGATGCACGCCCTGGCCCGGGAGCATGAACTCGGCAACATGACGGACGAAGAGGGCGCCGCCGGTAATATACAGCTCGTCAACTCCTTGCGGGCTGCAACGCCTCAATCTAGTCTACTCAACGCCGCTCCGGGTCATTCTGCACCTCCTGCTCCACGGCCTGCCCCGGCGTTTACACGGATGGGCATCTTCGGCTCCGCGCCGTGGCCGCCCAGAGTGCAGCCCCGGAACCCGCATGACCTTTTCCGGGAAGATGCGCACGTGTCGGGATTTGATGCGTTCCAGGGGTGGTATTCGCTGTCCGAGAAGGAGAGGCAGGCTTACCGCGAGAGGTCAGAGGCTCTTCGTCACGAGGCCTGGGCGCTGCACGAGGGGTCTGGTTGACGGCGCATTGTCTTTTCATCGTGTACTTGAAAATGTGTTTTTTGCTGGCGCTTGTAATAATTCTGCGAGGTCATTTGTTCGTAGAGCCGCGGAAGTTGACGTTGGAGGAAAGGGGCGTCGGAGATAGCGTTATGTCCGAAGAACTCGGGTTGACTGGCCAGAGGACAGACGATCATCAACCGATAATACTCATTCTCCATGAAGAAACATTCGCCTGTTGGAGTGGTCGATCATTTTGACAACGAGGGAAATGAAATCAATCACACAATTCCAATACATGATTCAGAGTGTCGTCGAAATACGAATAATCACACTACGGCTCGGTTCGATGCCCGCAAACGGCAGCCAACCCCCGACGATGTTGACTTACCTTCCTAAACGGACACAAACCCACGATCTGCCAAGAAAACCTCCGTGCCGGCCCAGGGAGAAGCCTCCACACCATCGGGTATTAAGAACACGGGAGCGTCGCTCACCCGCTCACCCGCCATCGTCGTCTACACTGTGAACCTGTCGACAATGCGCGTCCTTCAGCTCCTCGCCGCCGCGTCCGGCGCCCTGGCCGTGACATTCTCCTCCTGCACCGCCCCGCAGATCGTCACGCTCGAGGCGGCCATCGAGCGCGCGACGAACAAGTCGTACGCGGCCATCGAGCACCTCGAGGCGAACCCGAACGGCAGCGAGGTCCAGACGACGTGGTACGGCGAGTTTAGCAGGGAGCGGTACAACCGCGTCCTCGGTGCCTTCAAGGTACGTCACCGCCTCTGGTGGAGATTAAAGGAAATGTGGATACGTGTACCCGATGACTGACCGTCACCGGTGAAAACAGAAATTCGCCCCCGATTTGGCAACCTCCTTTAGGTACGACTGCTCGTGCCAGAGCACCGCCGTCTTCGCCACCATCGGCGGCACGTACGGCGACGTGAGGCTGTGCAGCGTGTACTTCAACGAGGAGCTCCTACCGCCGACGGGACGGCACCGGAACCAGTGGGAGTGAGTCACGATCGAAACCATTCGGCAGCAAGAGGCATCTCTAACCAAAAGCGCGCGGCAGCACCATCATCCACGAGGCGACGCACTTCGGCGCCGTACTGCGCACTAGAGACTCTGGCTACGGCGTCGATTACTGCAAGCAGTTCGCCCGCGAGGATCCTGAGAAGGCTGTTTCCAACGCTGAGTGAGTCACGTCGACGGAGGTGCTTTAGGTGCTCAACTGACTTGACTGTCTTGTAGCAACCACGCACGCTTCGCCGTGGAGGTGCCGCCCTGGGGTCCCTAGATGCTCGACCAAAGAGGAAGGAGGACAGAACGGCGGCGGCGGCCTAGTTTTGAACCCGAGATCAGCCCACACGTGCAACGAGGCAGATGTTGTGACTGAAGCTTCAAGCAGCATCCAGACTGCCGGGACCGATAATGCGAATACCCGATCCAGGGGGTCTGATAGAAACAGACTTTCGACGGCGCCGGAGCGACCCGCGGATATCACGGCACGTCTGACGTCGGGGTTCGCTGTGAATACGAGAGTCGGCACCCTGCCTTTTTGCTGTTCCCCAACGCCGTTTGTCGCGTCTTTGCTCTCTGCTGGCTCGAACTCCGCCTCGAACTGCGGGTCTTCTCACACGGCTTTCAGATTCTCTGCCCGAAGCCAATGACTCGAAATTCCCGTTCTCATCTCGGCAGGGCAAGGTTTTCGGTGAACGATTCCGTCGTGAGAGCTTCCCCGAGGTTGCCGGTGGTGGCGTCGTTGCTATGAGATTCATGTGACCATATCCCGTGTATGGAGTCTTGACTCTTGTCTTGATCTTGAACCCATGATTAGTAATCTCTTCTTTTGAGAAGAATGCTCGTGGGGAACATACCTTCGCCGGTCATCCACGCCGACGATCATTCACGGCGGCACGCCGAACCCTCTTGCCACAGCTGTCTCCCGCCGGCAACCTCGTCGGCGGCTCCAGACCTTATTGTCAGGCGCATAACAAACGCAGGGAGAGTGTCAAAAGTCAGCTGCCTTTCGTTGGTGGACGCCCAACTTGTCTTGAAAGCCGTTCCAGAGCGCCGAATCTCTCTCCCTTGATCCACCAATAGCTCGAGGGTTTTGCTGTGGCTTATAGGAGTCAAGGAGTGTAGTCGGTAGTTAAGAGAGTTTCGGAACATTCAAGTCTCGCCCGGAGGGGCGGAGTCTATCTATTGGGGCCACCAAACTGCGACAACTAGTCACGCCCTTTTCTCGGCCGGCGCTTGTGGCGTCTGGCAGCCACAGCACGTCCACATGGACAACGGCTTACGGCCGTCAGAGGTACGGCCGTTAATAGCCTCCTCCAGATCGGCGCCCCGGTTCAGCCACACATACCAACGCGCTGGTCATGCTACTAGAACAATTCCACGTCTCAAGGCTTCCTTTGGCCGACCTGACTCGAGTCAAGGCTGACCCGCGTCGGCGAACTTTGTGGGGGAAGTACCGTCCGCGCCGTTTCACCCACTTCTCACCCACATGGCCGGCCAGCCGGCCGGCGTGTTGGTTTTTCCTCGTTCTTCTCTCTCTTGTGGTGTATTTGTGGAGAAAAGCCGGCTGGGCTTACGTAAGGAGCGCCGATGCCGAGAAAGTGCTGCACTAGTCAGCTCTCACCGCTATCTTGGTTGGTACTGACTGGTGCCGATCGATTCAATGGAAATTGTGAGAGCCAAGTCGCCGAACTCCACGACTGATTTAAGCTACTTTTTTTTTCCCTTGTTGCTTCGCCGTTGACAGGTCCTTTGTCGTCATTCGATCGGACTCGGCCCGTGCCAAACGGCCGTGGCGGACATCAAATGGCGTAAATTAAACCCGATCTGCGGGACCTCCGTAAGCTGAAGAGAAAAGAATAACGGGCGTTGCTAGTGTAAGGATCGCCATTCCACACGTCAACACCAAACATCATCACCGTCAGAGGAGAGCCGATTGAGAACATGTTTTGGAGAAAACATTGGCCGACATTCGTTCCTCCGCCGACACTGGCAAGACACAAGACAGGTGCCGACGGCGGCCAGGGGTGCATGTGTGTGTTGACTTCCCCACACCGCCGCCGCTCGGCGCAGTGCCGGTCCTCCCACATCACGCACACAGATGTGGTGCCGTCTCTATCTGACTTGCGTGCAGAGCCGCCGGCACGCATGCGCGGGAGGTGGCCAACGCATGCCCCGAGCTTGTTGGGAACTTCGGATGGTAGGAGGCAAGATCCCTTAGGAGGCAAGATCCCTGCACTTCTCCCTGCTGTTCCGTCAGCCTGCGGCGAGAGCTTCTTCAACTTCTTCTCTCTCCCTCTAGGCTCTGCTTTTCTGTAGCGCCGGCCTTGCCAGAGTTTGGGGTACAGTTCCGGCAAGACGGTGCATGTTCTCCACAATCCCGCTGAATGATGGACTTGTCCGTCAGCTTCTCATGGTCTCGTGGTTGCGCGCCGCCCCCCCCTTGCTCGCTGTTGTCTTTCTCTCTGCCCCCATCCCTTGGCAAATCCCTCTCCTTTGTCCGGCAAGCGCATGCAAACTCCAGAGTTGGAAGCAACGAAAAGAGTCCAGAGCTGGCGGCGGCTCTGTCGTTTTTTACTGCGCGCTTGCATGGTGCCCGCACAACGCTATTTCTGTCTTCTTGCGGTTCGGCAGTTGCAACAGAAGTCTCAAACTCCTTACGCCCACGGGAATTCTGAGTCTATACCGGAAGCATATTCCGAGATAATCGCATGACCTTCGAACGCTGCGCCGACCCGCCGTCGATGGAACCCGCGCGCCAAGGGGGGGAAGGGACCGCTTCCCACTAAATCTGCCGCCGCTTCGGGGTTCCCTCCACCAAACTCCACATTCCAACCCCGGTTCGGCGTTCAAAATGAACGTGTCAAACCTGCCCACTGCCCTTGTCTTTGCAGCTGGACGTAAGGGGGTGGATTTCCCGATGGGCCGGTTCGATTCTATAACCCGCCCTTGATACCTTGCCGCCGAGTCTAGATGCGCTAGCCGTCCTTCTCTACTCCTTCAACCTCGAAGACTAAAGCCTCTCGCCGACGCCGCCTTTCTCCCTTCCATCGGCCTAACGTCTCTTAGCTCTGCGACAATAGGCCATGAGACTAGCTGATCGCCGACTGCACTACTGCGAGGGAGCTGCGTTGGTGGCTTGCCAACACAACCGACCAGGACCGAACTAGACCGACACCCCTTAGCATCTCTCTCACATCGTCGTCCCTCTAAGACGCCGAAAAGCAATCATGGGCTACAAAATGGCCGCGAGCAGCACCGTTCTGCGTACCTCTCTCGGTTCAGCAGCAGCACCACCGCCCCCGCCCTCGCCGTACCGGATAAAACTATACGACTTCTTCGCCGACCGAGACGACCCCCGCGCAGCGACCAGCAAGATGGGCCGCCTCTCCCTCGCCAACATCGTGCTCCTCTGCACTTTATCTCTGGTCGTCAGAGCCGTGTACACGCAGAAGCTGGTGCCGTACCAGGAGGACGGGAAGAGGTACGAGTGCAGGTGCTCGCCGGCTGACGACTGCTGGCCCAAGGCGAACGCCTGGGCGCAGCTGAACAGCAGCGTCGGCGGGAACCTTGTCAGGCACATTCCGCCTGCTGCTGTGTGCTACAACGAGTTTCGCGGGGTTGCGACGTATGATGCGGCCAAGTGTGCTGAGGCTACTGCTAAGTGGACTGATGAGAGATGGCAGTGAGTATTTCTCCATCCGTTGCTTTCGGGGATAACGTTCGGGGATAAGAGGTTGTGTCGGTGCTAACTAAGACGTTTCAGAATCTCTCAACCTGCGTCCCAGCTCTGGACTTGGGGCAGCAATAATACCTGTGAACTCACCACTGATCCGAACAAGACTTGCTCGTTGGGCAACTACCCCGAGTATGTGATCGTCGCCAGGAACCGCGATCATATTAAAGCGGGCGTCAACTTTGCACGCTCCCGCAACCTGCGTCTCGTCGTCCGCAACACCGGCCACGACTTCGAGGGCCGCAGCGCCGGAGCCGGGTCGCTGGCCATCAACACGCACAACCTCAAGGAAATATCCTTCGTCGACCGGTACAGGGGACCAGGTGACTACAAGGGCCCTGCCATTATGATCGGGGCTGGCGTGCAGGGGTACGAGATCGCAGCCGCTGCTAGAGCGAGGAATCCGCCGCAAAACGTCGTCATGGGCGAGTGCGAGGTAATTCAATCCCCCATCAAGCTATCCAAGTCTCAACTAACACCCCTGCCAGACCGTCGGAGTCGCAGGCGGCTACCTCGGCGGAGGCGGCCACGGCCCCCTCTCCAGCCTCTACGGCTTCGGCGCCGACAACGCCCTCTCCTTCGACGTCGTCACGGCAGCCGGGGACTTTTCCACCGCCAACGCCAAGACCAACTCGGACCTTTACTACGCCCTCAAGGGAGGCGGCCCGGGCAACTACGCCGTCGTGCTCTCCGTCACCCTCAAGACCCACCCGGACACCAGCCCCGGCGCCGCGTTGTACCTCAACGTCAACGCCACACTCGGCGCCACACCAGAACAAATCACAAAAGCAGTCGGCAAGCTGCACGCCCTCGCGAACCACTTCGTCGGCAACGGGCTGTACGCCATCTACGAGCTGTACCCTGCCATCCTTGGTGGTGGTGCCCTGCACGTACAGCCGATCATGGGGATGAACAAGACAGCCGCGCAGTTGACCACCCTCGTCCAGCCTCTGATTTCTTATCTTGTGGCAGAGGGCATCCCGCACGACGTTGTGACGAAGGAGTACCCGGACTACCACACCCTCTTCCACGACATCTTCGAGCCCGAGGCCGCGGCGCAGAACGGCCTGACGGGCGGCTGGGTGTTTTCCCGCGAGGACATGCGAGACTCGAATCAGCCCGCTGTGGCTGACGCCATTGCGCTCGCGCAGGCCCCTGCGCCGGGCCGTTTCGGGATCGTGATTAGTCATTTGTTTGACCCGGGATATGCGCTGACTAAGAGCGAGAGCGCGACGCATCCCCGTTGGAGGGGCGCCGCGATGCGCACGATGGCGATCCTGCCGCAGGCGCTGGACGCGTCGTGGGCGGAGAAGGTTGCGTTGGACGATTTGATGGTGAACACCATCACCGAGAAGTTTAAGCAGGCGGCGCCGAAGGGTCTGGCCTACGTCAATGAGGTGAGCGACACACGTCATGACAGAATTGGGATTAGTCCAGCTGACGATTGCGAATAGAACTACGCCTTCATGAAGAATTGGCAGGACGCCTTCTGGGGCCCCGTCGTGTATCCGAAGCTGGTGGCCGCTAAGAAGAAGTGGGATCCTAACGGAGTGTTCTTCTCGTGGTCGACGCCGGGAAGCGAGGAGTGGAGCGTTGTTGACTACGCCAATCGGCTTTGCAAGAGGAAGTAGAC
>WIGN01000433.1:0-29658 GCA_014235955.1 Colletotrichum sojae
CCCGTTGAGCGATCTTCGTGGTGGAAGTGGAAGAAGATGCCGCACACCTGCCACTCACAAATGGGCGGAAGCGGGGTTGGTGTCGGTTCTATTGCCTTGTCGTCCGGCGCATAGGAATTGGATCAGGCTCTGTAATGACTTCAGGACCCTTATCACGACTGTTCTGCAGCCACAAAACAAGGCGAAGTGATATTGGCATCACCATTCCTGTTTACATGGCAAACAAGCGTATTAAGCATTAGTGACGCCTTTTATTGTGTCTCCAATATCCCTCTGCTGCTCGATCCCGACAATAACTTATCTCATATAACTATCTATAACTAAGGAACTAACTAACCTGGTCACCTAAGTACATAAGTATATCTAACTAGTTAGGTCTATTAATTAATCAGTCATATGGAATATATAATGATGGAAGGATGGAGGGAGATGGTCAAGTGGTAATGGTAATGGTAAACATGTCACTTTCTGCAAAGATGCCTGGCTCATCCTGCTCACCCGCGCACCTCGATCGCGCGACCTTAGGGCGGCGGGTGATCCGGCCGCACCTGAGCCGCAGAGTGGCGGTCGTTTTTCCACTTCCTTCCGCAGGGTACTTTCTATTATTCCATTATCGGTTTCAAGCATATCCGCCACAAGGACATGGAGAGCGCCTATCTACCCCGAGCTCCTTGGACCGGTAGGTACTGGTCAACCTGCTGAACTCCTCTTTCCGCCAGATAAACCATGGTGAACCTATCCTTCAAATAGACCATTTCGTTCTTCTGTTCGATGTCGTTTTCCCCTGTTTTAACGGTTTTCCCTGTTTAAATCGGAAAGAGATGAATCTGTCTCCCACAAAACCTGTGTCTCTCATTTCTCTACGTTCCCCGCCCATACTCCTTGAGCCAGTCAGGCTATTGCTGGAATGGTTCGGAGAAGGCGTATATAGAGAAAAGCAAGCTGGAATGAAGTACCTCTAGTCATATCGCCAGGGAGAGATGGAGGTCAGTGGCTCACCACACTCAAGTGGTTGGTTTTTAAATGTGGCGGCTAGTTGGGATTTGCCCCAAAGGTCAAGCTGAGCTGCAACCCACTGGTAGTCGGATGGGAGGACATTTCCTCATGACACCAAGTTCATTGCTGCCCAGACAGATGTATCAATGATTAATTTTATCAATAATAGTAAAATCAGGTGCGGGGAAGCACCAGGCATAGTATTATATGCAAACCTATACATCTCCATCAACAATCTTCTGGTCAGAAATACGAGCAAGGATACTCAGTTATACTTAAAAGCTCTCTGTTCATTGGGCCTGCGCCCAGCATCTTGCAGAAGTTGGTCTTACAGTTGAAGCACTGTATTCCACCTTTTCCAGCCAAATGATCTACGCTGTATCTAGATGCTCTCCTATGTGCAAAGATCCCGGGTAATGGGCAACGCCCTCAGCGAGGGACAACACCCCCAGTGATAGACAATAAAGGCAGCTGGATCAGAGAGTAAAACTTCAAAAACACTGCCAACTAGGGCTAACTGTTTGGTCACGATATTCGAACGTCTTCTCTAACTCTCCCAATTCACACTAGTAGAGCAGTTGTCATGTTAACAGTGCAGATATCCATGTCATCATTGTCAAAGAGAAAACTGTTGATCTGCCTTAGACAGACAACTATATACTGCACGTCTTTGATGTGATTATGTCCCGATGTCACAAGAACGGCGGCCCTAATTAGACTATGAGCGGGTTACTGTAGTCCGACCTTGCTTCACAGGCAACTCCCAGCCCGCTGGTAGAGGAGTAGTCACCTGAGCATGCACATATCTTACGGCCTCCATTTTCTCCTGGATCGGCACGAAGGAGAGTCAACCCTTTCTGAATGTAGCCTCAACCTCTTCACTCCATTCCTTCTGAGTTCAGTCTCAACCTCTTCATTCCTTCCTTTTTATCAGTCTTCAATCTCTCCACCCTTCCAATCTGTCCACTCCTTCCATCCTACACCTTGCCATCCCTCCTCCCACTACCATCCCCTTTCCCTCTTGCATCAGTTTCCCTCTTGCATCCTTCCCCTCTTCTATCAGGTCACTCACTTTCATCTCTTGACTTTCAGTCCAACTCTCCACCTTCCTACCTTCCTCTCTCAGAGACCAACAGGGGCCCACCGTCTACAACGAAAGACTCTGCATCCAATTTTGTTCATCCAAGAGACGGACATCCATCTCTTCTTCAACTCAGCACTCTTCTTCAACTCAAGTCTGAACCGTTGCAACTGAATCCCTGGCCATCTCGCTCTTCCCCATCTCACCACCACGACCACTCTTTCACTTTTCGCCTCGCTACCCCTGAGCTTCTATATACTGATCACCATGGCTTCCCAGCTCAACGAGAACGTCACCGTCGCTGCCCAGGTGTCTGAAGCCGCACCGGCCGCCGGCTCTGCGGAGAATCACGCGGCGAACGACCAAGTCGAAGGTATGACCACTCTTCCAGTCATTCCACTATCGCCAGTTCAAGCCAGACGCTGACCAAACCCAGAAACTAGCGCCGAGCCCTCTGAGCAGACCAAGAAGTCGGACGTCTTCGACTTCCCGAAGCTGCCGAACGAGATAAAAAACATGATCTTTGCCACCGCGGCCAACTACAACCCAGCCGTGGTTTACGCCGAGCTCAGAATGATCCCTTCCGGGGAATACCCCAGGAAGATCACCTTCTCTTCGGGCCGCAACCGCGAGCGCTCCGAATTCAGACAACTGCGCAACCTCGCCGTGGCCATCCCCGAGTTCCGGGCGTTCCTTGAGGCCCAGCTGGGCAAGACCTTCGACCTCCTCGGCCGCTACCCTCTCAAGGCCATCCGCGGAGACAAGGACATTCTCGTCATCAGCTTCCACCACTTCCCCGGGTTCCTCAACTGGCGCGCCCAAGCCGTGCTTGCGGGATTCAATTACAGGACCCATGGAATCTCCCAGCCGAACGCCCGCAACATCGGGCTCTCCCTCGCACCTACCCATCTGGACAACATGGCTTGCCATGCCGACTGCAGCCACGACAGGCGGATCCCGCTGTGCCCCCTGCGCCTGGCCGCTTTCCTCAAGAACTTTTCCCACCTCGAGAATGTCTTCATCCTTATTAAGGTGAAGTCGGCCGACGTTGCCCGCATCGCCGCCGCCGATGGTTCGTCTGCCCGGGCCAACCTGGACATGGTGCTGGAAGAGAAGTTGGGTAAGTCGAGTCCCCCTCCCACTCTCCCTTCCCTGGTGTCTCTTGGTGTCTCCCCCGGCGTCTCTCCTGGTCTCCCCTGGTATCCCCTGTGTATCCGCATACTAACAGTTACAACTAGCCTTGGCCCGCCGCAACGGCCTGGCCGTGTTCGAAGATACGCGCCGGACGTGGGTAGAGATACCCAACACCAGGGCCGGGAGACGGCATTTCTTCTTCCAGGGCGACGTCTTCAACGTCCTGGACATCGCTCGCGCCTCCTACCTCAAGCGCGAGGCCTCCCTCGCCCAGACGTCCTTCCCGCCCGACAAGGTGGGGTTCCGCGTGCTGGTGTCTTCGTGGTTTCTTCGATGAGGGATGGACTATGGTTTGCTGGATGCGCACACAACGGCATGATGTTGAAGCCAGACATCATTTTTTTTTCAAACGGGATTTGGGGCTCGGATGTGAACCTGGAGGAGGGAGATAGGTTACAAGCTAGGTAGCAGAAATCCAACACGAGCCCGTCAAAACAAACCCTAGTCCTTCAGTTGCTCGTGATATCGTAGTTGAAAGGGTGCTGTCGACCAAGGGACTCGTGGTATTGGACCAACAACACCTCGTCAACACACGTGCTCATCAGCAGCCAAACATCAACCAGTCTTCCTCCTGGGCGCAGGAATGCGTCACTTGAACATGTTTAGCATCTCTAGGCGAAGGCTGACTCGAACTCCTCGATCATTCTTCCCAAGCTCATGCTGCAAAAACAGACGCCCATTCTCGACCTCACCATGCAAGCGCATCGACGACGTCGAAAGACTCGACTTCTACCGCCCAGGGGGGTATCACCCCATCGAGATTGGGGAGAGGCTCCGAGGCCGATATGTTGTTGTACATAAACTCGGTTTCGGTAGTTACTCGACTATCTGGCTGGCGCGAGACAAGGAACTAGCCAGGTATGTGGCGATCAAAGTAGGGGTGGCGGACCACGGCTCCAAGGAGGTCGACATTCTGAGCCAACTTTCCGCCCGCGCCGTCGAGAACGTACACCCTGGCGGAAGACTGATTCCCATGATACTGGATCGCCTCGACCTCAACGGACCAAATGGAAGACACCTGTGCTCTGTCACCGCGCCGGCAAGATGCAACCTTGCTGAAGTATTGGAGCTGGGATCTGGCCCGTTCCAGCTTCGCGTCGCCAGATCACTTGCCGCCCAGCTCGCTATAGCAGTTGCGTACGTAATATTTTGGGTTATGTTCACGGGGGGTGAGTACATTTATCCGGTCCTGCTTGTCTTTACTGGTCGTCTCTCATGGTCGGTAGACATTCACATGGGAAACATTCTTCTCCAGTTGCCAAGTCTCGACCATCTATCCGCCGGGCAACTATACCAAGAATTCGACCCGCCAGAGCCCGAACCTGTGGTCAGGGTCGACGGACAGCCGCTCTCACCGGGTGTCCCGCCCCGCGTCTACCCGCCCATCTGGCTCGGTAAGCCCGGCCACGAAGTCACCCACCCTCCCCGAAGCCAAGCTCGTCCTCGCCGACTTCGGGACGGCGTTCTGCCCTGCGCAAGAGTCGAGGTTCGAGTCCTACACGCCGCTCCAGATCCGCCCGCCCGAAGCGAGGTTCGAGCCGACGACGCCGCTGTCGCACGCATCAGTCATCTGGAGTCTCGGGTGCATGATTTGGGGGATTCTTGGAGTGCGACCATTCCTCGACAACTGGCTCTTTGGACCAGACGACGCCACCGCGGACCAGGTCGACGCCCTCGGACCGCTGCCGGACGAGTGGTGGGAAGCCTGGGAGGGGAAGACGAAGCAGTTCAGCGAGAACGGGAAGCCGAGGGAGGGACGCGAGGTGTGGACTTTTGATCAGCGATTTCACGATGCGATCCAGGAGCCGAGGAGACGAAGGGGACTGGAGGCGATGAGCGATCCGGAAAGAGATGCCCTGTTCGAGATGATTCGGGGCATGCTCGTTTTTAAACCCGGCGGTCGTCTGAGGGCGGAGGAAGTGCTGCGGTCGGATTGGATGAGGACGTACGCGATCCCGGAAGCCGGGGAGACTTGGGGGCGAAGGTTGCTCTGCGACGACCTATCGTCCATAAATTATGGATAGATGCTGTGTTATTTAGTTACCGTCGACAGGCCTGGGGATCTTACTTCAGGCACCGGCTTCCTCATCAAAAGCTTCATCCCGCTGGAGACTTATCGATGTGGTGGACCATGCTCGGATGTCTTCCGGTCTTTCGGATGCCATCCCGATCGGCGATAAAAATCTCACATGTACGGAGTAATATCAGCACTACATGACCCCAAAACACCGCACCTTCTTATCGCAAGCTTCGAGAAATAAACTGTTCAAACTTTGGCGCTTAATACCGAGTCCAAGACGATTCGGCCGCCGAGACATCCTGGTCGGCGCGGCATCGGAGCGGATCCGCTAAAACCGAAAGAAAGACGCACTTTGACTAATTCATCGTCCCATCTGAAAAAGCGCACAACCTTGCCTCGACGTCACGCCTGCAGATACGACTAACTGACATTCGACCGAGCGCCGGATTACATATATCATCGCCTCTTTCTAACCTCGACCTCCAGACCTCACAAACGTCGTCTTCATGACACTCCCTCCCCAACAACCATGACAACAACCAACCCGAACAAGCCGAAATGGCTCACCACCATCCTCGACGCCCTCGAGGCGATAAAACTAGTTCGTCATCCCTCAATTTCGCAGACCTCAAACGACGAGAACTAACGAAGACCCAGGCCGCGATCCAATCAGCACCAAAGCTGCTCACATCATGGCTCTACGTGCCCCTCGGCATCTTCGCGATGCTCGCCGTCTGCTTCGGCGTGAGCGTCGCCTTCCGCGCCGCGGGCGTCTCGTTCCCGGCCTCGGTCGCGTGTCTTATCCTTCTCTTCTTCGCGCTGTTGCTATCGGAGGCGGTTCTGGGTGGTCATAAGACGAAGGCCATCGTCGCTATCATTGACGTGCCGGTGAGATCACATCTCGCCATCCTTCATATCACGATACTAATTGATCCCAGGCCGGCTGGTCCCTCCGCTGGATAAACATCCTCTTCACGCCCTCCTTCATCATGCTCCCCCTAAGCCCGTCAGTAGGAATCCTCGAAGTCGTCAAAATCATCGCCGTCTTCCGTACGCACTCCCCATCCTCTTCTCTCTTCTCAAACTGACCGTACAGTAATCGGCTTCGTCGTGATGATGGCCCTGGCAGCCTACCTAACCCGCGCCCTCCAACTCCTCCTCGGCACCTCAAAGCGCGCCCTGACCGAACGAGCCGAGGAAATCGGCAACAAGACGGACGAGATCCCCCTCGCAGACACACCGCCACGAACAGACTCAACCCCCGGCTCGCGCATAATCTCCGCGGCACCATCATCCCTATCCCTAGACACCATCGCCCCTCCTCCGCCGTCCCGGAACTTCCTCCCGTCAGCCGGATCCGTCCCTCCCTCCGGCACCGCGACGCCCACCTCGGCCTTACCTCCACAAACCCCCCTCCCCCTCCCGCGCTCACACATCTGGGCCTCCCTAATCCGCTCCAACCTCGACGTCGCAATCTACACAACACTCCTCCTCATCGGAATACCAATCTACTACTCCACAGGCTACGCCATGCCCCTCCACCTCCCGCTAATAGTCCTCCTCTACCTCGCCGCCTCCTCAATCCCAGCCCCCTGGCGCCAATACCTCCACCCGGTCCTCGTATCCTCCCTCCTCTCAGTCCTGCTAATCTGGGCCCTCGCCGCTCTACGCGGCGACACACTCCCTTCCACCTTACACTCCTTCAAAACGGGCGCAAACTACACATACCTCTGGCTCCACGCGGGCACCTCCGCGCGCCTCCCAGGAGCAGGCGACATCTTCTCAACGGTCCTCGACGTGGGTATCATTTCGCTCGCGCTGCCGATGTACCAATACCGCCGCGAGCTGCGCCAGCACGCGGCCGCCATCGTCCTGCCCAACGTCGCCATGTCCGTGGGCTGTCTGTTCTGCTACCCGAAGCTGTGCTACGCCGTCAGCATTGGTGCGGGCAGGTCTTTGGCTTTCGCCTCGCGGAGCCTGACGCTCGCGCTCGCGATCCCGGCGACGGAGAACCTCGGCGGTGATGTCAATGCCGTGGCTGCGCTGGCCATCATGAGCGGAATTGTTGGTGTGCTTGTGGGGCAGAGGATGTTGGCTTGGTTTGGGATTCCTGAAGGTGAGAGGACCACAGAGCTGCTTTCGTTGAGATTGATGAAACTAATGAGGTTTTCTTGCAGACGACTACGTCACCCGCGGCGTCACGCTGGGCGCAAACTCCTCCGCCATCGCCACGGCCCTCCTCCTCCGTACGGACCCCCGCGCCGCGGCGCTGTCGAGCCTGTCTATGAGCCTGTTCGGCACCATCACGGTCCTGTTCACGTCCATCCCGCCCGTCGCGGACGTCATCAAGTCCCTGGTCACCTGAAAGCGTCGACGGAAAGCGGTTCTACTATGTCTTGCGCGACAACCTGCTATCCGTCTTCTAATGCTGCTGGGTCTCAAGCAGGTATACTAGGAGCCAGGCCCTGCCAGAAGCCGCACCTCGCCCCGCGCTCGCCCTCCCAAGAGTCCGCCGGCACGATGGAAAAGTCGTTCTGCAGCCCCTCTCCGGCGAACTCGGTCACAACGACGCCCCACTGCATCGGAGTCGCGATCGGCTCGCCGCCCGTCTGGTTGAGGTTGAGCTGCTGCGGCGCCGCCTGGTCCCACCGCGGCCACGCGCCCGTGTCGATGGACGGGTCGCCGGTTGTGACAAAGTTGCCCCAGATCCTGCGGAACGCGCGGACCAGATCCGGACCCTGGCCCGGGGTCGCGGGGCCGAAGTACGCCCGCACGTCGGCCGTGTGCCACGCGAAGGGGACCGAGTATTGGTAGTGCCAGGCGGCCTTGGCGGAGAAGGCGTCGGCGAGCCAGTAGCTCGGGCAGACGAACGTCTGCTCTGCCAAAATGTTCTGCGGTGTGCGATTAGAAGTTGGTGCCTTCATGAGGGACATGAGAAGAAGAGACTCACGTTCGCCCGCTGCTGGGGTCCCGTCCCGGACTGGCTGACGTCGAGGGCCGTGAGGCCGGTCAAGCCGTTGGTCTCGAAGCGGGTGTCGTTGGCGTGCGAGGTGCTGGGATTCGCAGCGAGGACCTCATCAATCTGCGCGTCGGAGAGGTTGGGGAGCGAACTCTTCAGCCATGACACCAGGGCGGTGTCGGTGGCGATGCTGGGGGGCGTGAATTGGGGGCCCTCGTTGGCGTTGTTCTGTATCGCGGTGTCAGAGTGTGGTATTTAAGAGATGCCGCTCATGGACTTACCCCGACGAGGAGACGCTCGCCGTTGACCCTCTTCTCGCTGAGCTGCTTAGTCGGGAGGCCCTTGAGGTATGCCCCGTCCGACACCGGATAGAACGCCCTGTAGGTTGTCAGCGATACGATGGATTGTAAAAGGGATCCTGCGAGTACGCACCAAAGCCCGTACGTCTGCTCCTGTGTGGTATCGTAGTTGGCAACCTTCAATGTTTCGCTGTCTTTGCCGCGGAGACACTCGAGGACGTCTACTGCGGAGTCGCATCCAGCCTTCTTGGCGAAGGACTCGTATCGCGAAGTGGGAAAGTCAGCGTCGTGGTCGTAGTGGAATGGAAGATACGGCGAGGCCGCAATGCCCTTGTCATTGTCAGTTTCGATCCATGTAGCAAATTTTCACATTATGAAACAACTCACATTGTTGAAGAAGAGCGACCCGAGCTTGCCCTCTCCGGCGAGGGCGTGGTACATGACGGACCCGGCGCCGGCCGACTCCCCGGTGATGGTGACTCTGTTCCTGTCTCCACCAAACTGGCAGATGTGGCCCTGCACCCACGAAAGGGCGGCGGCCTGATCGAGCAGGCCTGCGTTGACGATGCCGCGGGCCTTGACGTCGGCGGATGAGAGGAAGCCAAACGCGCCGAGCTGGGTCCAAGTCAGTAACTCGTCACAAACCCACTACTTCATGAGCAGACTCACCCGATACTGAATTGACACGACGATGAAGCCATTGTCGTTGGCAGCAAGAATCTCGGACATGTCCTGGCGGCCGTCGCCGAAGCCGTAGCCGCCGCCGTGGATCCAGACCATGACGGGCAGGTCCTTGGCGCCCTCGGGCGCCCAGACGTTCAGGAACAAGCAGTCCTCGTCGTCGACGTCAGGCGTGTAGGGGAAGCCGATGCCTGCGAGCAGGACCTGCGGGCATTTCTCACTAAACTCGGTCGCCGGGATCGTCTGGTTCGTCGAGGCCGGAGGCTGTGGGGGCTGCCAGCGGAGGGCGTCGGTCGGGGGCGCCGCGAAGCGGATGCTGCGGCCTTGTCAGCTTTCTGCGTTTTCCGTGATTTCAAAGGGGAGGGAGGGAAAAGAGTAAGCCTACCCCTTCCAGATGTTCAGGCCGCTGGCGGCGTTGTTATAGCCCTCGTACTTTGCGTAGCCTAGGTCGACGATGCGAGAGGGTTTCTGCTGGCAGGACGCGGGCTTTACGGTGTCTTTGAGGTTTCGCGTCTCTCGGACCAGGTCGCGCACAAAGGCCGATGCGACATCTTTAGTCGCCGGGGATGAAGGTGTCCCGGAGGACAGCGGCAGAAAGCCCGTCAAGAAGAGTGTGAAGAAGCTGGAAGACCTCATCGCGAAGGTGGCTTTGTCTGTACAGATGAATGACACCAAACGAAAGGGTGTAGCAACAGGCGGGTTGGAGAGAACTTATACTTCATCGCGATATCACACTGGGGCTCGCATTAGAGCGAGGGATCGAAAGAAAGACGGCAGATGGCAGTGTGTCGGCCTTGAGGTCGCATCTCAGTCCATCGAGTCCGTTGCTCCGCACACCCCATCCTAGTCCATGTCGCGAGAAGCTGCACCCCTGGCAGGTGGGTAAACGCAGCAAAAGCAAAACGGCACAGGTCTCGTGTCTTAACGATACGACCAATCATGGCATCGCAGCCTGCCATTAGGCAGGTAGGCTGTCATAGCTATCCGGTCTTTTTTCCGTTCCGAGAACACACTCGGCTGAGGCCTTGCTGACAGCTGCAGATACGGTACCTGCCTCCCTGCAATATCATGCGTCGGAGGGTGGTGGTAGTTCGTCCAAGGTAATGTTACCGCATGAGAGCTTCTCGGATCCTCGGCAAGGGTCCAGGGGGGAAGCGAAGCATCTGCCGAGGACTTTTGAGCTTACTTTGCCCCAGCGTCGTATTGAGGGGTGGAAACAAGAGCTGAATGATGATCTCGTCCGTTGATGCGAGGAATCTTTTGGGATGGCGTCCTGGGTCGACGTCCGGACTTTTTCGGTACAATGTTGCAAATCATCCCGTCTCTGGGTATATGCTTAGCAATCTAGCGGCTGGAGTGGGCAAGACCCTGGAGCAGAAGATTGGATGCCGTTGTTAGACGATGGGTTCATCAATGACTCGCCGGGAACCCCGCTGCAGGCCGGTGGGCGTGTTCATCTCAAGTTGTTGAGGGCGGACGTCTGATGAGTAAACCAGAGAGAAGTTGGGCGAAGGAAAATGAAATGAAAGAAGGACAAGTCCGCGCTCTAAGGCCCGGGCTGATCCGTGTTTTTCTTTCGGTTCGGAGTTTACTCCAAGTTCCGGTCGCTCTTTCCCGAGAAGGCCTCATGTTCTTTCCCAGTCTGTCGATTATGTAAGTAGCCATGAAAAGAGTTCCTGTGGAAGAATCCGTGTTGCTTACCGACACAACCAGAAGATTGATTACTCAGAAGACGGTGTGTCATGTCGGAACTAAAAAGCCAAGTTCCGGCGCTGGAGACGCCGCAGTGCCTCCTGGGATTCGTTGTCGTCCTCGCCGGATTTTCGTTCTCTCGATGACGCACGGTGTCAATCTAATACGTTCTTCGGTACCTAGTTTGACGATATTGACGTCTTCTCCAGCAGACGGGCTTCTGTTTAGATCAGCCCAGTCGTCTTGCATAATTCCAAGAGTGTGCTTGATGGTATCATCCGCGACTTCACTGTAGGCAATCTCAATCTCGAGAACGCTGTCGTTGTGATACACCGAGTTGGAGTCGATCCAGGCGAAGATCCCACTCAGAAGTCAAAGTTTCTCCAAGAGACTCAGTCGCGAACTAATCTCAAGCTCGGGGAATTCCTCATCATACTTGGCCTCGTCACCGCACTCGGGCCCATACCAGGTTCTGGAGTGCTGCAGGATATAGCTAGTGAGCCTCTTTGGACTCCTTTCCTCTGGCAACCGCGCTTGTTTGACCAATTCGTGCTCTGTCTCGGAATTCATGAGAAGGGCAAATCGCAACTGAATTGAACCTGTAGCCAGAATAAAACATGCTAAAACATTAACATGCCAAGAAGAAAAAAGGATAAAAAGAGGAATCCGATCGTGGCTTGTAGCTGACTTGAACGGGGTGAGGTTTGGTTACCTATCGATAGTAATGAGCCTACCGATCGGTAGAAGTGGCTCATGCCTATCGACAGTGTAGAATTTAACCGTTCGGCCAGAGTGTGTTTACGGGCTCGGAGATTGTTGAAAGGAAAGGCCGAGCAGGTGCCTATGTAGGTAGCCCTCGTTGACCGTTCCCCCATCTGCTGGAATGTGGTGGGTGGAGGTGACGTCGACGCTTCCTCCCTTCGAAGTTTAGTGATGGTAGTTCAGCCGCCCAGTGTGTGTTTTGGGACATCGGATTCCTCTTTTTATCTTTTTTTCTTCTCTCTTCTTTCCCCCATATCCCACATTTTTTTTACGCTTGGCGTTTTATTCCCTTTTTACCCGAATATCTCTTCTTATAAATCGAGTTGTGGCCAAACCGAAGAAGTGATTCGGCATTTCCCGAGGCCGAACCTTGAGTGGGCCCGTTGGGACGAAGGTGCAGAACATGGTACATGGTGCCATGAACATGACCAAGACGGAAAAGACTACAGAATACCTTCTCAGAGGCAACTTCATAGAGTAGGAGGTGGGTAATTCTTTAATAGGCGCTTGCAGGTCCTCAAGTGCATAGGTAGGTACGCAGTAGGTACCTAGCTCCCAAGATCATCTAACCTTGGAAACGCTCAGGAGGGAAGGAGCAATGACAACAACCCCCTTCTACCCACCGCAACGGAGGAAGGAACAACTGACAAGAGGTACCTAGATAACTGTCTTATCGACCTTTCTTCTCAACAATCAGGACCACCTGGCCAAACATTAAACTGTAAGACCTAGGCAATGACTAGGCATCAAGTTCGAGCCAGCAATAGTCCCAGCTAGAGCTCTCTTTTTGTCCTTTTCTGTTTCTTCTTTTTCCCCCAGATTACTATCTCCTAGCCGGCGTCTGTGATGTGTATGAGAACCTTTCCAATACGGGCTACTGAGTTACCGCCCTCCATCACAAGTCCCCCGAGTGTCCTGTATCACGCTAATCTCGTCATGCAGGTTGGAATGCTCTAGTTCTTACTATTTCCTTTTGTTCTAGTTGACACACCCTTGTCATCATCTCGTAGCCGAACAGAGGAGGCGACGCAATAGCCCCCAGTGGTCAAGTGAACCTTAAATAGGTCTACTTTGAGACGAACGCGTGGAACATGGGCCGCGATGCTGTGAGAAATACCACCACAGAAAGGAACCACAGCCAGGTACCTTCCCAGAGGCAACTCTGCTAATATTCAGTGTTTCAATACTTGCGGGCGGGTCCTCGAATACATATAAAGTGAGGGCTACCTTAGGCACCTGCCTACCTGATCCAAAAGCTCTGGCGGGAAGGAGCATCGACGTCACTTCCACCCACCACCCCCCAGAGGAAGAAACGGCAGACGGCAGGCACCTACATAGTCAATCCATTAGCCATTCCGTTCACCTACCATAGGACCCAGTTGGTCGAGTGAGAGAGTGCAAGACCACACCGACAATACCGATTGGGGAAGCCCTCCTCTCGATGAAAAGGCAGTGAGTGGCCTCTAGTTCGAGTTAGCTGAGGTCCTATCCGGAGCTCCTTTTTTTGCGTGTTTCCCATCTTTTTTATTACTGCCTGTCCTCGCTTCCTTCCTTCCCTTTTCTTCCTGTCTCCTGTTTATGACCACAAAAACAGAACAGACGAGGCAACACGACATCTCCTCCGAGGCCGGAGCCTGATCTCCTCGCGCGATAAGGGGATTTCGCTTGTTTTCAATGCCGGCTCCGGTGTACTGCTCGCGCGCTTTCTCTTTCTTTTCCTTTCATCAGTCATCCTCCCCATGCGATCATGTCAGTCTGTCTGCTCCTCCAAACGGCCAATCTTCTCCTAAATTCTTCCCCTCGCAGGCCAAGCTCTTCTCGCACTTACTTCTTGTGCGCTCAGCTCGTATTCAAGGACAGGTACGATATATCTGCGGGGGAACATAAGGCTCTCCCAGCGTTTCGATTTCCCGAGTCTTCGCATGCCCTCCTCGAGACAGTCATCTTAATGGAACCCCATGGGAGATTTACAGACAACAAGGGCGCTGTCGATATATGGCGCCCATTATCTCGAACGGACTTGACCTTCCCCTCTCTTCTCCATTTTCGCGATAAGTACGTCTTATGTGAACTCCCGGCACAGTAGCCTTCCAGAGCGCGCTGGTTCATTCGCATTTTTTCTTCGTCACAGTGAGTCTGAACCGCCCTGCGGATGACAGGAACCTTCCGAGCCTTGAGACCTCCTGTACGGTTAATAGAAGACGGCAGTGGTGACAGCCATAACAACGGGAGAGGGGTGAAAGCACAAAATTGCCAACTAGCCAGCAAACCAGGGGTGAATAATATCGGCACAGTGTTTTGAGAACAAGATGGCCCTTTTCCAACTTAATCCACATATTCCATTTCTGTAGGGGGGGCGGAGGGGGGGGGTGTTGCGGGCGAGGCAGAACTGGCATCTGACAATACAGAGTCAGTAACTTCGAAAGAGACAGCAACCCCGGCCGCATGTGACGGCAGCGATGTCCCACCCGTATATAATCTTGAGCCACGTCAACTTGCCACTGCTGTTTCTCTTTCTGTAGGACAATCATTGCTTTTTATGCGGATCATCTACTTCGAGTTGGGGAAGTCGTCTTGTGCGGTTACAGCGACGAATCCACATCGGCTATAAGCAAGAGTAACGTACAAGGCCGAGGCCACTACACACGAATACGGGGACGATGAACGTGGATGGAAATGACGGACGACACCTACCAGATCCCCTCCACGAGGAAGAGCAGCCTGACAAGCGCTCCTACTCTCAACCACCATTGACAATGACGAGCGAGCAAGCCACGTCGACAAAGGGCGGCACAGTCGCGGGGCACTCATGTCGTTTCGAGAATACAGTGTTTGAAAGAGGAAAGAAAGAGCAAGATCCGAGATCGTGGCCCTATTTTATACCGTCTCGAAACGACTTGACCTCACCCACAAGATGAATCTCATATAAAGGCTACCGCCAAACGCCTAATCTTGAATCCCTTAGTAGGCGACCAAGAGCCACACAAGTGTTGCCGTGGGTCTTTTGTGACAAACAATTTGGGTTCACTCTGGTCGTTGTCCTCTGTCCGTCAGGCCAGCCAGCGCGGGAAGGACATTTCTCAAGCCCAACACTCCAATCATCCACGTTCCAAAACTCGGGGGGGCGGAATACGTCACGACGACTCGACGCCAGAAATGAACAGAGACGAAAAAGCGCTAGAAAGAAGAGAGATCACTGCGTATGCGGCCCTCAGGTGAGAGCTCAACCCCAATCTTCGGAAAAGGCGACGAGACAGGCAACGTATGCGTTGAAGTACTGACGGCACCGTTGCTTAGACCGAAAAGCTCGCACGGCTGCGACCAGCTTCGATTTGGGTCTTTTTCAAACCCGGCCCACACGCGCTGCGGAAGCTGCTCTCGATGCCGAGGGGATGCTAAATAAGATCATCATTCTCCCAAGATCCATCCTCCAAGGCGCGGTCCAGCAATTGGACTGTTTCATGCCGGTTAGTCTCAGTCCAATGCTTGCGCATTTGGCGGACGGCTTCGTCAAGTCTGTCTGTCTGCGTGGGCGTCGTAAGCAACGAAGCCGATCTTTTGCTCGTGGTGAATGGTCACGTTCGAATACTCCGGATAATACACCCCCAACAGTGATGGACGAGGACGACAAGAGACGATACATCTTCAACAGAGCCATTCACGTCTTCTCTTCTTCGAGACCAACATAAGTCCACATGATAATCAGAAAACTCGCATTTCAGTAGCCATACCGAGACCAGACCCTTGTTACGGATAATCCAGCCGAACCGTCTCACTCCCAAGCAAATAAAAACCCGTCCAGTTCATACAAGCAGGCGGTCAAGCCCCCGCGTCGTGTTTTTTATCCTTCATCAAAGCCCAACATAACCCACACACGTGTCCCTCCTACCCTCCCAGGCGCAGAAATCATCAAAGAGAAAAGCGAGAGGACTATTTCCGCTCCTCGAAGTAGAACTTGCCCAGACCCTGGCCGCCCTGAGGACTCCCCAGGGCCGCGTTGCCTACCCGCGACTCGCCGCCGTCGAGCCGTTCCCGGACCACGCGCTCGGCCGCGTCGCGGGCCGTAGGTGTCGTGCTCGGGTTCGCCTGGGGCGGCAGCTGCGAGGCGGGGACGGGGGGCTTGTTGGTGGTGTCGACAAACATCTCGTCGTCAGGAACGCCGGCGCCGTCGTTGGTCATGCCGTCCATCATGCGCGCGTCCCGCCGCTCCTGCATGGCAGCCGCGCTGACCGGAGTGTCGCCGCCCATGGCCACGTCGCGATTCCGCTGCGTCGGCATGCCGTCGCTGCTGAGGCCAGACGCACTACGCTCGAGACCCCAGACGCCGCCCTGGCTGCCGATGCCGGGGACGGGCCGGCGCTGGTAGATGGGGCCCGACACGGTGCTGTTGGCGCCCTCGCCGAAGCCGACGAGGCTGGCGGAGCCGTCATCGCTCATACGGTCGTCGAATCCTCCGGTGGACCGGGTGGCCATGTCCTCGTCCATGTGCTCCGGCTCAGCGCCCATACTAGTGACGGAGTCGGCCTCGCGGTAGTTCGTATCCATGCTCAACATGTCCTCGTCCTGGTCGCCAGGAGCGGTGCGGGTGCCATTGTCGTCGCCGACATAGCTCTCGGTGGCGCTAGCTGTGCCAACGGTGCTCATCTTGGTGACGGCGGTGGGCTGGCCATTGGCGTCGAAGTAGGCCGGGGTGAGGTGTTGGTTCGGCGGGTAGTTGGGTGGGAAGCCCGTGGTGGAGGTGGGGGTCGTTTGGGGAGAGAGTGAGGCGGAGCCGGGGTTCTGGTGGTGCGGCGGGGCGCGCAGGGTCGAGACTCGCTCGAGGCCGGCGAGGCGGGAGATGCGATCGGCGCGCTCAGCCTCAAGGCTCGTGGTCGAGGGGTGGTGGGCGTGGCCGCGGCCCGTGGGGCCCTGAGGAAGATGGCCCCGGTGGCCATCCTTGATCGCGGTTGTAGAGAGGGCGGACAAGGACGTCGTGGTACTCGTGGGGGTGCCGCTGCGATGGAGGAGTTAGCCGGAACGGGATATGCAGCGAGACGGAATCAACGCACGGCATCTCAGACGGGGTGTCTGGATTGGAGGTGGGAGGCGGCAGGTTGATGAAGGTGGGATGTGGTGCCTGCGTCATGGTTGCTGGAGGGAACGTCGATGCGGGAGAGTGTCGGTGATGATGGAGGAGGACGTCGGCGCGGTGTGCGGCGTGAAGGCGGCGATAGATGCTTGGATGGCGGCGAAGTCGCAACTCGTTTTCGTCAAGCACTCGGCGTCAGCCAAGCGGGGCTCGTCGCAAACGACAGAGAGCTCGATGGCGGGGTATCAGGGTATCGGGGTATCTTCGTCGGACGTCAAATCTATCGTATTGCGCAAAGAGTCGTGTAGATAGTCAATGATCTCGTGGGCGAGGGCGCAGAATGGTATCGTGGACGTGGTGGTGGTCAGGCCGCGGTGGGAGGGAAGAAGAGGAAGACGTTGCGCCGCCAGAGACGTGCGGAAAGGAAAGCAAGACGAGGGGTCGAGCCGAATAGCTGGCTGTTCGCGTATACTGGAAACACGGTCAGGCAAGTTCAGTCCCCTGGTCCATGGAAGTGAAGCGTCAAATCAAGCCAAGGACAAGACCACGGTACCTGGTGTGAGGTGGGCGAAGCGGAAGCGGATGCGGGCAGCTGGGCTGAGGACGGGTGGGTTGGTTGGTGGGGGAGGGAGCACCGAGGGGGAGGGGTGACGGGGACTCGGGTGGGCAGACGCAGTGCAGTCAAGGGCAGGAGCAGGAGGCAGCTGAAGGAAAGCACTGCTGCTGTTGCTCAACTGCTGTTGCTCCCGGCACCTTCCCATTGCTGAGCCTATGACGTAGGACCCAGTACCCTGTCTGGCCCCGCTTAACCTGTGCAATACGTACCGGATGAGGCCACCAGCGTCTCCCTTCCACCGCTTCTTATTGGTCATTACCATGGGATCGTGATTGGGTTCGGCCACTGAACCCTCAGGCAGAGACACTCCGGACGCTGCAATTGGACCCTGATTGCTGCTGCTAGCGCGAGGGAGGGAAATATCAAGGGGTACTGGATATCCGTACTTTGCCCTGGATAAGTTATGCATTGCACAATTCCCACCGACGCCAGTGATGCCATCGTGCAATTCGTCTCCCAAATTATGTCATCACGCTTCTTGTTTCAACATTAAGGCCATTCAGCCTGGATATTCTCCCAAGTACACCTAAGAACCGAGTCAGACATTCTGGTATCTTCAGGCTATGGGAAAACGGACTTAAGCCTTGTAAATTTCTAGCAGATTGAGTAGTTCAAGTGTCCCAGATACTTACAGCGGATTACTAAGTGCCTAGAGGGCTCTTGAAGACCAGCAGCAAAAACGTGAACAACGCAAAAGCAAAACAGACAAAACAAGTGTACGGATATGATATGTATGTTCAGCTTGACCCTTCTTAGTTAACAGAGGGCAACGTCTTTCAAGATAGATTACTACGTATGCCACGTGGAATTTCACGTCATGTCCATGAGATCCCCTACCCCTTCCACCTCACCAAGCATAGTCTTCAATCATCCTTCCTGCAACAGGACGGCCTTTAACTAGGACTGTAACGTCAATCCGTCAGTGCCGATCTGCCGCCCTTCCGCACGCACAGGGGCAAGGTACTCGTGTCGCAACAGCGGCGTGGCGAATAAGTTTGGTACGAGATCGCGCCGGAGGAGCTGCTAGGCATGTCGCCGGCCAACGGCAGCGGGAGGACGCGGACGCTAATCCCCTGGCCGCAGATGGCCCGTCTCTTCGGGGACGACGTCAACGACGCGCCGTCGTACGCCTGCGTTTAATCAGTAGTAATGCAATCTTTGAGTAGTCGAATGTCACACAATCTCTACATCCTCCAGCCCGTCCTCTTCCTCCTCAGGCCACAGCCGCCCGTCCATCGCGCCATCCACCAACGCGGAGCCGACGAGCGCGTACCCGTCGCCGCCGGCCCGCGGCCGCAGGAGGAACGGGTGCTTCAGCCCCGCCAGCAGCCAGATCTCGTCGCCCGGCTCGACACCGGAGAAGCCTATCCCCGCCGGCCCCGCGGACGTGAAGAACAGCCGGCCCGCGTCCGTGACGTACCTGGCCTTCTTGGAGAACTCGTGCCTCTCGGACAGGAGCGCGGGCAGCCCCCGCAGACCGGCCCCCTCGTCCGGCTGCGGAAGCGGCGGGAACTCGACGCACGACGAGATGATCGCGGCCCGCACCATGCCGTGCATCGCGTGCGCCATGGCGGCTTCGGCGGGCGACCCGGGCCCGACGGCGGCGGTGGTGTCCTCGGCGAACCGCTCGAGTACCTCCAAGTACGGGCAGCAGCAGCAGTGCGGCAACGACGTCGCGGACGCCGTCCTCTCGCCGGCGCTCGTCTTGACGCAAGTCGGCTTGCACGGCCTGGCGGCGGGGAACACGCCGCTGACGAGGTCCCCGACGAAGCCGATCCTCGTTCCCCGCAGCCGCAGCCGGAGCCCGTCGTCGGAGAAGACGAATGCGGGAGCGCTCTCGCGCGAGGCCGCGGCCCATCCGCCGCGGAGGAAGTCGTGCGCGCCCATGAAGTCGGTGTCCGCCGAGTCGAAGTCGACGGCCCAGGACGGCATCTCGCCCGCTGCGCTGCCGCCGATGGTAGTCTTCCGCCGGCTCGCGCAGTATAGTATGTCGAGTCGCTCCTCGTCCTGCATCAGGGCCCTCGTTGCGTCGGCGAAGATAGCCGTCACCGGCCTCTCGTAGTCCACCTCGAGCTTCTCCAGCGCCTGCGGCGACAGTGCGCGGAGGGAGTACACCTTGTCGCGCGGCTCGGTGGCCTTCATCGTGATGACGCGGTTCAGCTGCGAGAGGTTGCGGGCGTAAAAGGGCCGCGGGTCCTCCGGACAGACGCGGAAGTGCTTGTACAGGCTCACGTGGAGGACGAGGCCGCTGTAGGGCTGCGACCTGCGCGGGATCGCGAGGCCATCCGACGGCCAGAGCAGGTGTGTCAAGGCCGAGAAGGGCAACAGGCGCGAGTTCAGGCAGAGGAGGGAGACGCGGGCTTGGGCGAACTCCTGCAGGGTCCAGACGCGGTCCCAGTAGGGGTTGCGGATGAGCCGGTCCAGTGTCCGGCGGTCGCAGCCTGCAGCAGGGGTCAGGGCGGACATCTCGGATGAATAGAAAGAGTGCGACCCAGCTTGCCTTTCATGACGACCCTCGCCGCCAACAACTTCATCCCGTCGACCAGGTCCTCAAACTTCCCGATGTAAGTCAGAGGCATCATCGCGCACGGCGCCGCGCAGATCAGCGACGCCGCACTCTTGGGAGCGTCCCTGTTCCCCAACCACACGACCACCCTCTCCGCCCGCCGGTAGATGTCGGCCATCATGGACACCTGCGCGCTCTTGTCCTCGTTGGACGTCTGGTCGATGCAGATGGCGTCGACCCAGACGCTGATCCTGTCGCGCCGCCGTCTTCCCACGCCGGGCCCGTGCAGCGACTTGCGCAGGACCCTCAGGCCGGCCGCGCAGTTGGGCGTGATGAAGAGCTGCGAGGTCCCCGGCCCTCCGGCGGTCGTGGTCGTGTCCTGGACGATGAGGGGCTCACTGGGCGACTCCCCGTTCCACGTGTAAGAGAGTGCGTAGTACACCGGCGGGTCGTCCATGCTGATCTCGGAGATGTCGCAGCGGAGGGGGTCCGACATGTCTTTGGTCTTGCCGCGGTGGAGGGAGATGAGGCGGGAACATCGCGGGCCGGAGAGAGGCGGGTATCGGTAGGGCCGCGGCTGGTCCATGGTGTCTGGTGCCGACTGAACTTTTGAGGCCTGGGGTTTAGACCTGCAGCCTTTGCCGCTTTTACCTGGTGAAGCTTGTGTAAATATTAGTATGTTCTGGGGAAGAAGGCCGAGGTTGATCAGGCTGTGATGGAGCCGCGGATGGAGTGAGTGTGCGGCGCAGCAGCCTCGGCATAGGTATAGGTCAACATGGGACCTATCTGCGCATCTGCTGCTGCAATCATCTAAAAGATTTTAAGTAATAAGTAATTAACTACAAGCATTTGGATGTATAAGTATTCATCGCCATGCTGGTGCTCGTGCGTCCATGGTTCAGATAATGCGGGGTTTGGAAAATCAAAAAGGTAGGTAGGCAAGTTGTAGAACTCTGCTCACTTCGACGAGCTCTCCAAATGGCTCGTCCTGCTGGATAGAAATCGTGCCTGAGATTGGAGGGTGACATAACTCAGTGTGGTGTTCTTGTGAGACAGCTGTCTTTTAACCGTACCACGATGCTTACGCCTTGCCGACGACGCTCCGCCACATCTGCCTTGGCTGTGATACCTGAGTCTGAAGGAAATATGGCCTATCTAAAGCAGACAAAGCCCAGCGTGCTCGGTTGCAGAATCTGCCTCACACAACCCCCTATTTCTCCTTGTCCCTTGAATGCAGAGAATCGAACGGCCTATTGGAAGCGCCCAGCGATGTCGAGAATTCCTCCGGAGTCGGGGCTTGAGCTCCAACCTCTGATCACACATCGACCATCTTTCGACCGTCCTCCGCCCTCATCTCCCAACACGGTGAGTACCAATACCGCCCCAGACACCGAGTCTGCGCGCAGGAGCTACGATTGCGAGGCCGAGCATGGACCAGAGCTACAAGCAGTCAACTTGGGGGATGACTTGCAGAATGCCAGTGACATGGATGCTTCAAGTGACGAAGAGGTACCGTTGAACCTTTTACAGCACGACTTTCCATGCCAGACGAACTGACCATGCTATTGATCAGAGCACCGAGGGTCGCCAAGAGAACCGCGCGTCAGGAGACATCAACGACCAGAAGGAAGATGCGATCGACACTCCGACAGCAAAGGCATCTTGGCAGCCGACCTGGCTACGTCGCAGTGTTCTAGCAGCCTTCTTTGCCTTGTTTTCAGCTATGACAGCCACGCTCATAATATTTCTATCGTTGTCCGAGAAGAATGATGGTGTTTCGGAGATTCGCCAAAGCTTTGCGTACGCGTGGCGGTTCGGTCCAACAATCGGTCCTACTGTCCAAAAACCGGCATGTCTGTCAAAAGTTTGTGCACTAATATGTACTCGGTAGTTATTACTGTCATTGCCGCCCTTTGGGGAAGGGTGGAGTCCCAGGCCATGAGATACATGCCAGCCATTGCGGTCAGCGCCGACGGAGAGCACCTCGACCACAAATACTCGCTCAACTACCTCTCATTGCTATATCCCAAAGCAATATTTCGGGCAATTGGACTGAGACACCATATGGTTTACCTTGCCTCATTCATATCACTCCTGCTCAAGGCCCAGATTGCTCTTGCGCCCGGTCTGTTCAATCTGATCGATGTTCCGGATGAAAGTCCGACAGCGACCTTCGTCCTAGATTCATTCAACACAACCGGAAATTTCTCAGGCGGCTATGGCAGACTCGCATACAATGATGGAAGTCCGTATTACAGTATGCGTGCAATCCGAGACTTCAGTATGCTTTATCCTTTTGGAGTAAGCAATAACATCGCCTACCAGATCTTCAGGATGTCTATCCCGGGATCGGCCAACGGTCGAGGAACCACCAACTTACCGCTGAAAATTGTCGTTGACGGCCTTTTCGTTGAAACCAACTGCGAAAAAATAGAGAAGGCATTCTTTGTTAAGAAAACCATTCCAGTGTCAAACTTTCTACCAATCGAACACACCTTTGACCTATACTTCAAAGGGTGCGATGGTGCTTTCAGCGTTTCATTGGCACAGTTCAGAGGACCGGTCAGTAACAATTACGTATGGCACTTTGGCTCAACATATTCGACAGGACATGCAAGGTGCCCATTACTCCCGTATGAGGATAGGTGGTTTATTTACTTGGCAGGGCTAATCAACACTGCAACCAACAACCATTCGCACACGGAGCTATCTACTGTAGCTGCTATTAATTTGCTCGCCAGTTGCGTGGCTACAGCAAGTACAGGTTTCCGACAATGGCATCAGCCCCGGTATAAAGTTGCTTCGTCTTGCAACAAAATCACCGGTTGCAGCGAAGATTTTGTCCCTAATGGGGACCTCTTTCCCCTCAGAAAAGTCAATCTTTTCCTATACCTCGGATCATATCCTTGGCCCGCTTGCTTTTGATCGATATTATGGGAAGGTCATCGATCCCTTGGACACATCAATTTACGACAGTGAGACATTACTAAACTCAACCGTGGATCTCTTCCAAAGAATGGGCGCCTTCATCGCCCATTGTAAACTCCGAAAGAAGTCGCAGGCGGGTCTGGAAACTATGGGCGTATTGGTCCAAACTCGGACGATGCTCAGTGTCGGGCGAAAAATCGGAGGCTGGATGATAGGAGCCTTTTCTCTCATGACCTTCCTCAACATCGTCATTCTTCTCGAACATGGTCGGATAGCTCGGTTGGCTACCTGGCACCGAGACCCAGCGACAACGTTTGGGAGTATGGTACTGCTCCGTCAACAGAAGTGGCTTGCAAGCGGGACCAATACCCACGATGGGGCGCTGTGTTTTGATCAGATCAAGACTAGTTGGGCTACCTCATCATACTTGCCACTAGCCCTCAGATTTGGGACACGAGTGCTGGCTGCGATCTTTATCCTCGGTCTGATGGCCTGTGTAATCATGACACAGAGATTGTCGGATTCATTCCACGGGCTTACGAACGTGGCTGAAGGAGACAATACGCACCTGCTGTGGACATCTCTTCCAGCTCTGGTCCTGCTATCAGTCTCGCTGTACACTGGCTCCTGTGCCATGGCGCTCCGAGCACTTTATGCGTTTTGGCTTCCCACGTCGGAGGCTTGCAGCACTGCAGATCTTGATCGGTCACTTTTCGACATGTTGAGTGTCCGGGTATTGTATCGGTCAGCTCGGCTCGGAGCCCATGGAGTTACTGTATCGCAGTTCCTGGCGTTCGCTTGCGCCATCCTAACAACGCTCGCGTCCGTTCTCCTCACTCCAGAGAAGCTCACACCAGCACCCCTGCCTATGAGCCTTCGGCAGGCAACGCGGTTTGTCACACGGCCTCGTGATCTGAGGCAGAATCCTGTGGATACACGCAACACACTTAGCAGCCTGCTATTGCGTAAAGGGGACGCCAACTTCACATATCCACCTGACACTTGGGACGATCTCGTTTTCCCAACTCTCAAATACGTAAACGATTCGACAAATGAGGGAGCCAGTTCAATAAACTGCACCAAACTTCCAGCTGCGAAGATAAGGTCTAGATGTGCGAAGCTATCTGTCGCTCGTCTCGAGAACCTGCCAACTATCCCAGGCAAGTTGTTGTTCGGGTTGGCAGTCCCATGCATCTGCCCCAACGGCACCAGGTTCCATCGGAATTACACGATGTATTCCGACGCTCCCAGGCATGGTCAAAGTCCGAACCAAATTTTTCTTACTTTGGCTTCTCATTCCCTGAAAGACTCTTCGACACGGCTTTGGACCCTGGATGCCAGCCTGGCCTCGAACGGCATTCACTCAACACTCCAACTTCGAGAACAAACACATACACATGGGGCGCCTACTCCCGCACTGAAAAAGAATTCAGTTCTGTTTCAGTCTTGCAATGCACATATGAGTGGTTTGAGGTGTCAACTCATGCCAGCCTTCGGCCTGTTGACGGGGAATTGGCAGTGGATCCGACGAGTTCTCCAAGGCCTGACTACTCGACACTGACACGATGGAAGCCTGCCTTTGGCATTCCCGATCCTCTGTATTCCGCGGAAGGAATCCCCAGGGTGAGTGTGTTCCCCGAGGCGACGTTCAACGATCCCGAGGTCCAATTGGAAGACCAAGTCGCGCTCCTGGTGCAGCCGTACGGCCCGTTCCCGATAGAAGACCTTGCCAATGCCGAGAGAGAAGAAGCCATACTAGCTCGGCTATGCCGAGACTTCAATTTCGCAGCCGCTTAGCTGGCCAACGTTGAGAACCGTATAGCCATAAACGAAAGCTCCGTCAGCGAGGACGGCCTAGAACTCCCATTGGTCAATGCGACCGTCAACTACAAGCCGCAGCTTCGACTCATTCAAAACGCAGGACCGACCTATGCTATAGTCGCAATCCTGTCGGCTGTTTTTCTGTTTAATCTCTGGAGTCTATGCTCAGCTGTCATCCGGCGGTTTGGCGGAAACCGCAGAAAGCTGATTCTCGACATGGACGAGAGGGGAATCGCCCCTGAAGATTCTAGCAGCTTCGCAGCGATGGCTGGTCTGTTGCACGATTCGAAAGTGTACGAGCATCTGCCCTCGAACATCGAGTCTCTTTCGGACGAAGAACTTCACGGCTTGCTTTCACATCTCAGGTTCCGAATGGGCTGGTTTCAGAACAAGGAGGGTTCGGAGACGGGTAGACACTTTACGATTGGTGTTTTGTACGACCCAAACACGCTTTTTCTGGGTAGCAAGCGAGATATGGCGCAATCAGACGATGAGGGCGAGGGTACCATGCCTTGATGGCTCACTTCATGGTGCGTAATGCGTGAGAATAACATTCGGTTTGTTTGGGAGGCAGGCGGTGGCAAATGGTCCTGGGGGTTTGGAATTTGTTCAACGTGGGGAATTCGGAATTTTTGACAACTCCTTTGATGTAGTCGGCAGTCTCATGAATGGAGAAGGACTATGCGTGCGAGAACAACACAATTTGACCTTGTAAGTTTTCGGCAGATCCATGCAGGTTTTTCATCCGACCTCCGCCTCTCTGGAGTAACTCAAGCTCAAGTCTCTTGAAAGACGCCTGGCGTAAAGTCCACAACCCTCGCCTTCAAAACCACCTTGCCGACCTGCTCCACAAATGCCATGTGAGCGGGGTCCTTGCTGACGTAGTAGTCCCGATCCTCCGCGTTCTCAAACTCGACGACAAAAATGTGCGTGATGCCGCCCTGTTGTCCCTCGGGGCTGTTGTCCAATCCACCGGTGACAGACTTGATGTAGGCTTTGTCCGAAGTCGGATGGATGCATTGGTCCTTGAGGGCAAGAAACGCGTTGCATACCTGGTTTGGTGTCAGTCTCGATGCGGGATACCCGTATGAGGGGTTAGTAGTAGTGAGAACGCACCGCCTTGATTTCCTCTGCGGGGACGAGTTCCTTGAACTGAAACTGGACAATGTGGACGATGCTCATTTTGGCGGGTTTGTGAGGTTAGTCGTGATTCCGTTGACGAGAGGAGGGGAAGGTCGCACATTACCTCACTGAGAACGGCTTGCTGATAAATGGGCAGCTCATCCACTATGTGGGTTAAAAGAATCTTCGTGCAACTGTGCATAAGAACTGCATATTCAGTATGCTTGGAAGTTGGACAAGCTTTCTGTTGGGCCCGGAAATGGATATATCCGGATGATGTATCTGGCGCATGTCGGCCGATGATTTCCGAGTCTCGGCCCTCGCCCCGGACGTCTGACCGTTGCGGTTAGATATATGCGTGTAACTTGAACATGGTAAACCATTGACTTCCTGTTTTCTCCATTAATATTGTCAAAAAGCTTCGTTTCTATCTGCTAATACGCACAAAAAGTGCTAGTCGAGTACCAGAGTCAGCCAAAGCGAACCCCAGATTGCTCATACAGCCCAAGAATCTTGACCCAGCTCACGCGTCTACAAGAAATGGTCGCTTTTCGGCTCCCGCTCTCGCCCGGGGGACTTAGGCAAACATAAGCTAAATGATCGCTACCTTCCAATTGGATGTAGTCAAGCCACCAAGTGCCAGGTACTAGCCGAAGCAGGATAACAGCAGGACCCTCGAGGGTGAGGACCTTGCCAAGAAGTATTCCGGCATCGTTCAAGGTCTGGACTGTCGGCATTTCGTCAATTGAAAAGCCATCGCTGACAGACTTTTTTGAGAAGCACCTCCGGTATGGCCCTCCCGTTCTCAGAATCGTCTAGCCCTCTGTGGGAAGCAGATGAACTAGAATCTCCTGGGCGTCTAAGCCTGTCAGACTGGCCACTTCTGATAAGCTCCGGCACGCCACCTCGCCCAGAAAGAACTCCCTCAACGTCCACTCGGAGACGTGAACTATTTTGGCAATAAGCAGAACAAGGCCACCGATGATCCAGGAATACATAGCCAGGTTGAAAGGATCTACTCCCGGTATCCGCTCTCCCACAAGGAAAGCGGATACGAGACCACCGATTACCAGTACTGTTGTGGAAGCGAAGGAGCTGTAGACATAGATACGGCATTTGACCTTGATGGACGACTCTTGGATAACCAGACCGTTGAGTCGTTCTATCTTGGACGGAGCCTTTCGAATTCCGTTACGCCCCTCTTTCAAATGTCCGTTTTGACCCCTTTGCCGATGGCCGAGTCGATCAGCTACACTGCATGATTTTATCAACTTTGACTCCAAAAGCGACAAGGCGCTTGACTGCGTTTTATCGTTTACTCTCGGGTTCATCTGGGTCTTCCGGGGGGTTGCTTTTAGACTTAGAAAACCCTTGACGTTCACCGGGGTCCGGCCAACTTCAGATGCTGCAAACGCCGAATAAGCACTGACGATCTTGAGGCAGTCCGCAAACTCGTAAGCCAGTGGAGGAGAAGCCAGCGATATGGGCGTCATGAGAACAATAAGGTGGACGAGATTGGGCACCTGCACGTGCACGTCCCTGGCCCTGATCTCGGTTGTCTCGTTGGAGACCCCCCAAGACATGCTCGTTTTGGCAGAATCGCTACAGCACTCCCTGGCATATGTGGAACGATGGCTTACCGGTGGATGTTCCGCGTGGCCCAGCAGCTTACTTCGCGGCAATTGATGCGCAGAGAGCCATAATCGACCGAGGGAGGGTGTCATTTGAGGACCTCCCGAAACTATTTCTGCCCGGGGAGCTCACGTGCGCCAAAGATTCTACGGTCCTTGAAAACTCTCCACATGAGCAGTGCCTGAAGGTTGCGAGTTGCAAACCTGAGAACTTTGACCAAGAATACGCTTTGGATGGATTCGGCTGGATTTGGGATTCTTCGATTCGTAGCTTTAAGCTCGGGATTGCTCGTTTTGGGAATATTAAGAGATACGGAGGTGAGCGCGAGATAGCGTTCGACGATCTGGGGATCGTGCCCTTCAAAGCCCTGAAGAGCGTCGCCCAGAAGAACTTGAGGGAGCGCTTGACCCTTCGCGAACGGTCGATTCTCAAGTTAGGGGAGACAGGGGACGGCATCTGGGAATACGACGGGCCCATCATGGTGGAATCTGACTTCTATACCACCTACGAGCACAACGAATCGATGGCCTCAGGCGGGGGATTCAGCCGAAATATACACTGGAATAGATTGGTAAGGGAATCATGGAGCAAAGCCTTTTTAACTCTAACCTTTCTGTTCTCCAGTTTACTGGGAAAGTTGTCTTCTGGTCGAAACCGTCGCGAAGACCGGTTGTCGGAGACGTAGTGATGAATACTTCGGGTCCTATCGCCGCAGAGACTTCAATGATTCTCTGGGGACTGGTTATCATGGATACGTTGCCAAACCTCGAGGCCGTTTGGGTGGATTTCAGCTACATAAGACCGGTGATCTGGAACCTTACACCGCTCCCAAGACACCCTTCACAGGCTTCACAGCAGATACTTAACGGTGTTCAGAGCTATGAGATACCGGGAGACATGCGTAGCTCACAGCTTAGGCACCGCGTCGGAGCGACCTTTACCATCCGATTCCAGTCATCAGAGAATGTTGCTATACTCGAAGGTAAACAGCCCCATTTGATTAGTGTCATCTTGGTTCCACCGTACGTTTACTAATGGTTCCTATTTTTCAATTATTGTAGACGTAGCAGAACGCCTGAAGCGACCACTCATCGTCGTGGACCTGCTGGATCTTGTCGGCGATGAAAGCGACAATGACGATGACGATGACGACGATGACGACGATGACGACGACGAAGACAACAACAACAACAGCAGCAGCAGCAGCAACAGCAGCAGCAGGATGAGGAGGACCAGCAGCAAAAGCAGCAAAAACGAGCACGACAACAACGACGGCACCGACGAAATTCTCTCGAGATTCAAGGAAACCCTGACGCTCGCCTTACGAATACATGCCATCGTATGTCTGCAGAACTTCGCACCCCTCCTCCGCCGTAGGTCGTTCGATCGGCGATCCCAGTGCCGCGAAACCACAAGTGAGTCGAGGAGACGACCCTTGTTCAAGCCCAGGAGAACGTGCTCTTTAGCTTGCTAACCTCGCCGCGCATTGTAGAGTTCATCCGTATCCTGTCGCTGTACCCGGGGGTCATCTTCGTATGCCTGAAACACGACGACGAACTAAATTCGAAGTTCCAGAAGACGCAGCCCATCGATATTCGGCTTGACGAGGAGTGCGGAGAGGGAAATAAGGGGAAATCCCGAAGTTTCATTCCTTCCTAGGTGCTTTGGATCTGGAGAGACATTCGGGGGTCTATATATGCTCCGCAACAGACGATGGACTTCCTAGATTACAAGCTTCCTGTGGCCAAATACAAGATAAAGAGAGTGATAATTAAATTTTCATCGACGAGGCGTAGATTTGAAGGATCTATTAGAAGATGTTACTTGTTACAGTTCTAGTTTATTTCGATCTTCTTCCTTAGTTCGTTTCACTCACTTATTCTTTGAGCTTCGATTTAAAGGGCTGGTTATAAAAATTCTTGTTTTAACTTCTTATAATTCAGCTCCCATTTTCTACTGCCCAGCAGCCAATTTCTAAGTTCCGAAATAGCAAGGAGAAAAGAGCCAAGCGAGACACCCATTCTCGAAAGATTATTCAACCCATTCTGGGCTTATTCCTAGCACTATCCACATCTCGAGGATATGTGTAGCTTTTCAGTGCAGAGCCAGCGGTAGACCTTTCCACAGGTTCAACGCACAGAAGGTACTTCACTAAGTTCGCTTCTTTTTTCCCAAATCCCTCCCAGTTACTCTCAGCCAACGCCTTGACTTTCTCTCCAGCTTCTCGTTTCGTCTCATCATCGTGGGCGAAGAGTTGGCGCCCCTTGACCATTCTATAAAT
>WIGN01000434.1:0-29647 GCA_014235955.1 Colletotrichum sojae
GAACGTACTGTACCGAGCTACGGGCCCCGGCCTCAGCCGGGTCTCCGTACGCTATATACCCCTAGGGAGGTGCCGGCTGCTACGGCTCGGTGATAGCGTTAACTAGCACAAACAAAACAAACAAACAAACACGGAGCTCTGTCTTTCGCCAGCCCGTCTCATAAGTCCCCACTTCTGGAGGAGGTGTCTCTTGTGTCGAACACTGATGCTTCATATTGCGAATAAAAAACATCAAGCTAACGACCCAAAGAAAAATGTTTACGAATGTTAAGAGATAGATATTTTTCCCGTAGCTTCTTCCTCTTCGCTCCCCACGACAGAAATCAGTCTGACAAACCACTTCCTCGGGCGCTGCGCCATTGTTGCGACACAAGAAGGATTCGTGCTGGTCTTGGAGATCATCGTCGTTCAAGTTCGATGTTGTTACGTCGTTTCTGGGCTTGTCCAAAGATCCTCGAGCGCTGGACATGTCGGAAGGGTTCAAAATATTTCTTTTGGTAACGTGTGAGAACGTGAAAGTGTTTCGTGTAGGGGCTCTTGCAACGCAAGTCTGGAAAAAGAGAAGGTCCCCAAGACACTCTTTCTTGCCTCGAAAAGCCCATGCCAACCTCAAGGTCTTGACTTTCGGCTGATTTGTCGGTGATTTCAATCTCAAGCTCGGGAATTGTTGCTGGAAAGGCTGCATGGTGGCCATTGCACCCGATATTTGAACTTTGAAATATCGGTCCCCTTATATCCGTAAAAAAGCGGACACGGCCCTGCGCCGTACAGGCAGTCCGCTCCCGAAAGTCTAAATTCAAAGCCGGCATGCATGCCGTAGTCCCGATAGTCTTTGCACCACTCTCGGGCAGGGTTGACAGGTAAAGACAGGTTTCGAGGGTTGCAGAGTCTTCGAAACTGGCCGGCTCGTCAGCGAAACTGCGGCTGTTCAAGCATGAGACAGACTGAGAGTAACATTGGTTCTTCATGGCATTTTCGAGATATAAAACCCGTCCTCCTCGTCCACTGTAGAGCCAAAGAGTCATCCTCGAACAACTCAACCAACATCACAATACTCTAAATACCATCTAACTCAGTTTTTTCTCAACAATCCACAACGGTCTGCATTGCCCACATTGCCACCTTCGCCGCCCTCGCGATTGGCGCTTCTGCTGGTAAGCAAACCTAGAATCGTTTGACTAAATCCTGGCGACAACCCACGAATTTCCCCCAAGTCAAAAAAGCTTTTGACTAACCGTCTATCCTAGTAGCTGCGGTCACCAAGGAGGAGGCGAGCCGAGTCCTCCAGGACCCCGTCGGCAACGTCGACCTTCAGCTGCAGGTGACCCGAGAAGCCATCCTGGCTGCCATGGCCCGTGGCGAGTCCTTGGTCGGGACCATCTCCAAGAAGGACGATGCGCTTGATGCCTACGAGAAGGCGCCTGCCGAAGATAAGCTTCTGCTTTCGGTGAATGTGAAAGACGCCAAGGTCATCAGGTATGACCAGATTCAGACTCGCGACCAGATCGAGTCCCGCGAGCCGGTTGAGTGGTTCGACTTCAAGATCTAGATTCTTGGTGAACCATTCGGCACCTCAGCTGACAGGGTAGAAGTGGAAGTTGATGGTTTTGGAAGATTAGAGGTTTGCCAGAGTTTGTTCCACTCAGCACAGCAGTTAGGCTGGCAAAGAGACGGGAAGATTCCTGGGCGGGTTGGCTACGCTCAGGGCTCGCTTTGAGCATACACACGCAGAGGCTCCGGCATTTCCCAGAACGTCTGTATTCCAAATATACCAACCTTCCTAGCTCTGTGGTGGCCGATAATTCTCGCCGTGACTGTGCGACATCTTTTGGGGTTGAAAGCTGTCTGATCTCACGACGTTTGATTATGGAGAGACGGAGTGAACAAGAGGTTTTCAGAGCATCGTTCGGAGCTGATCACTTTGATCTGGGGCAAAGTTGTGGGCGTGTTTTGATTCTGCTAACTTAAGTTGAACGACTTGAACTCCCTGTTTGGAGGTGATCTCCCTCGCTCATCTCTGACCAGTTATCTCCGCATTCAAAAGAAACACGCTCAATCACCTCTATCAATCATCCCTGCCGCCAACTGCAACCGGTGGCCGTTTCCCGTCCTCGACTGTGTGGCCATCGTCGCTTTCGGCGAAACCCGAAGAGTTTTCGACCTGAGGGCTGTTTGAACGAGTTAGCATGCAAGCCAATAGATAGAATCGGGGCCAGACTCACTCCCTTCTCTTGACGTAAAGGCGCAAGAGGTGTGTAGCGATAATGAGAAGCACGGACGAGCCGAGCGTGAACGCGAAACCCTTTGTGTACCGGGGCGCTTCCACCGTCGGAAACACCAAGAGCGGGGTCCACGCCGTAGACGACTGCGAGATGGCGTTGATGAGCACCAGCGTGAAGGATCTCTCCGCCGGCGACGACCTCAGCTGCGTGTTCACCCATCCGTGAAAGACGCTCGACATGGCGACCGAGGAGTACATGGTCGAGAAGGCGAACCATTTGGCCGGCTCGGGCACGTTCCACACGGTCAGGATGATGAGACCCGTGACGTTCCACGTGATGGACATGGTGATCGCCCAGGCCGGCCCCATGACGAGGTCGGAGGCGAAGCAGACGAAGAGGGTGTAGAATATACCCAGTGCGGGGGCAATCGTACCCAGCTCGTTAATCCTGGCCTGGGAATACCGGCCCAGACTCTTGATCCAGAGCAAAAAGCTGCCCGAAGACGTATGAATGCCAGCGTTCCAGAAGAGCACATCAACAACGACGATACCCCAAAATTGAGGCGACAGGACGACCTTCTTCAAACCCCCAATCCTGAACTTGCCGCGGGAGCTGTGGCCGGCGCGCTTCAGCCTCTCGACGCTCAGCTCGACGTTCTCCTGCTTCAGGACCAGCTTGTTAGGCTGCTCCGGCGTCCCTGGGATGACGAAGTAGCCCAGAATGCCCACGGGGACGGTGATGAGCGCGCAGATGATGTACATCCACCGCCACCCGGCGAGGCCGTTCACACCGTGGAGACGGGCTGACGCGCCTGCTTGGATGAGGCCGGCGGTGAGGGTACCCAGGGACAGGCCGACGTAGAAGATGCCGCCCCGACGGGCGATTTCGTCGCCTCGATACCACGATCCAAACAGGTAATGCATGGCGGGGAAGAAGGCGGCCTGGGTGGGTGTGCGTGTCAGTCGTGCTGTGTCTGCTGCGCTAGTTTTCCAGGTTGTCTTGAGCGACTTACCTCGAACCAACCGACGAGAAAGCGATAGGCCGCAAGCTCGGCGAATCCCGTGACACGGAACTGGAGGAGGGTGAAGACGCCCCACGCGATATCGAGGAATGGAATGAGCCAATGCATCGGGATGTAGGTCAACAGGAACATGATGGGAAGCTGCCCCGTCACGGCACCGATGATGTAGAAAGTCTGCAACTGAACCAGCTCATTGCCTTTGAAATTCAGGTCTTCTTTGAGACCGGCGACGTAGGCATTATCTGGGAGTATTAGAAGAGCACTGTGCGTCTGAAAGAGGATGAAGCTCACTGAGATTGGACTGATCAATGTATCTAGTTGGACGTCAGTGTCGTATATCGCATCACGGGGCTCGGTATCACTCACTTTACCCAGTATGATAGCACCGCATACGGGACGATCAAGAGATCCAGCTTTCGGATGAGCTTACGCTCTTCCGGTGTGTCGGTATCGGCATACCACTGGATGTGCCACCACTTCTTGCGAGCTTGGGTAACCATGACGGCGGCGATGGGCGGGTCAATATCACTCGACGCAACAGAAACAGAATTGCAGCGTGCGATTTGCCGCTGACAGAAGTACTCAGATCAAAGCATACACATTATGAGCTGCAGGAGCTCTCGGGCTTTAGTATCATTCAATTATCCTGGTTCATGTGAAAAATGAGAACTCTTCTCCTATCCCTTGCTATCTGGGGCCCGCGGCCGAGCGGGAACATCCCGCTCGCTAGGCGTTCCATTTGAAGTCGACAACAGGAAATAGCCCAGGCTCGCGTCGCCAACCCAGGAGAGGCGAAACTTGGCACGGGAGTTGACCGCGAACCAGACTTGAAGAATAGACGTGGGGAGGCAGGGTGGACGTCCAAGAGCGAAGTAGCGCCGCAGTCAACACCGGCTTGGGAGCTTGGGAGAGATGGGAGAGATTGGCGAGAAGTCCGATAAAAGGACGCGTCTTTTCCGTGGGAATTGCACCATCCCAGGGCTAATTGATGTGACAGACGAGCCAATTGTGATGTGAGCGCGGCATCCGTTATATACGTTTGGATAAACCCGCAACATCCCGGTCACCACCGGACGCCCCCCCCACGCCGTGCTTTGCACTAGGACTAAGTCCATCAACCTTGCAGAATTGGAGACCCTTATTTCAGGCAATTGCCTCCAAGAGAGAAGCATGGGCGTTTGGAGCTCCGATCTGAGGAGGACAGGGGGGGAGGGGATGGCCATTCCCCAAGAAAGTGGGGATATGGCGTGCTCCCCATATTCCGCGCACCTCATCCCCGTCACGGCAACCGGACTGCGATACCATCGGCAGCGGGGGCTGGGATCCGTTGGGGGAAGCTTCATGGTGGGGTGGGTAGCTAATGTAGCATGTGTCGTCTTGAATGAGCTGCTTGACGAGATAGCAATGTCCCTGCTGTGATAGGTTGACGTGGCCGAGAGAACGATGCTGCCAGGATCGACGGTCTTCGAAGAGCAGCGAGCGTCCCCTCAATGTCTGTGTAACGCGTTCGAGCTCGTGTCTGACGTGATTCCGATGTCCGGGCTGGCGGCAGGGAGGAGGTGTCATGGAACAAAACACCAAGGGCACCTGGCTAGTCCGTCCCCTCCTCGACTGAAGCTATCCAAAGAAATCAAGCTGAGCTAGTTCTGAAAGCAACTTGTTGAGACCTTTCATCATGGGCGACTATCACACTGAGACACCGACAACACCGCCAACAACGGCGAGTGACCCGAACAAGTCAACAGGCCAGAATGGCGCCAACCAGCAGACCCTCATCGACCGCGCGGTCGACGCCCTCCTCACCCCGCCAAAGTCGGTATACTCAGACGTCTCGATACCTCTGGTGGACAGATACATAGATGAGCCCAGGGAGCTGCGCGTCGCCGTCATTGGCGCGGGTCTCTCTGGCGTCCTGGCGGGTATCCTCCTCCCGGCTAAGGTGCCGGGCATCAAGCTCACCATCTTCGAGAAGAACGCAGACGTGGTATGTGCAACACGATGCAACTCAGCCTGCCACAAACACCACTAACACGACATCCAGGGAGGCACGTGGTTCGAGAACATCTACCCGGGCGTCCGCTGCGACGTGCCCGCGCACGTCTATCAGTCGACCTTCGACCCCAACACGCAGTGGTCGGAGCAGTTCGCCCAGGGCGCCGAGATCCGTGACTACTGGCAGGGCCTCGCCTGCAAGTACGACGTCTACAAGCACCTGCAGCTCTCGCACCGCGTCGAGGGGCTCGACTGGGACGAGGCGAAGTCCGTCTGGCGCATCACCGTCCGCGACCTGAAGACGGACGCGGTGCGCGTCGACGAGGCGGAGTTTGTCATCACCGCCATCGGTCGCTTCAACGCGTGGAAGCTGCCAGACTACCCGGGCATCGCAGACTTCAAGGGCGTCCTCCGGCACGCGTCCAACTGGGACCCCAGCTTCGACCCGAACGGCAAGAAGGTCGCCGTCATCGGCAACGGCGCCAGCGGGATCCAGCTGACCTCGAACCTGCACAAGGTCGTCGCCCGGCTGGACCACTACGCGCGCAACAAGACGTGGGTGACGGCGTCCTTCGCGGGCGACGAGACGTCCATCGAGCCGATCGCCGTGCCGGAGGAGCTGCGCAGCAAGTTCCGCGAGGACCCGGAGGCGTACCTCGCGTACCGCAAGGAGATGGAGGGCAAGTACTTCCGGCACTTCACGGGCTGGCTGAAGGGGTCGTCGGAGAACGAGGAGGCCAAGGAAAACTTCCGCAAGTTCATGAACGATCGCCTAGCCAAGAAGCCCGAGCTCGTGGACGCGCTGATCCCGGACTTTTCGCCGCATTGCCGCCGGCTGACGCCCGGGCCGGGCTACTTCGAGGCCATCACTTCCGAAAAGACGGAGTACATCCAGACGCGAATCAAGAGGATCACGGAGACGGGCGTCGAGACGGAGGACGGACGGCACCGCGAGGTGGACGCCATCTTCTGCGCGACGGGCGCCAACGTCGACATGGTCCCGCCCTTCCCCATCCGCGCGCGCGGCGAGGACCTGACGGAGCAGTGGCGAGAGGGCGGAAAGTACGGGTACCCGTACACGTACCTCGGCTCCGCGACTCCGGGCTTCCCCAACCTGCTGTTCCTCCACGGGCCGAACGGGTCGGGGCGGTCCGGCACGGTGCCGCACAACGTGGAGAACCAGGTGACGTACTTTGCGCGGATCCTGCGCAAGGCGTCGCGCGAGGGCATCAAGACGCTGCAGCCGACCAGGAGGGCGGCGGACTGGTTCACGCAGTACTCGGACGCCTTCTTCAAGACGACGGTGCTGTCGGAGGAGTGCAGCTCGTGGTACAACAGCGGGAAGCCGGGGTCGAGGGTTCACGGGCTGTGGCCCGGTTCGGCGAGTCTTGTGACCATTGTGCAGCGCGAGCCGCGGTGGGAGGACTTTGAGTACGAGTACGTCGGCGACGCGGAGAATCCGTTCTTGTGGTACTGGGGCAAGGGGTGCACGAGGAAGGAGTTGGACCCCGAGGCTGATGTGACGCCGTATCTGCAGCCGCATGTCATCAACCCCAAGGACGTGCACGAGAGCTGGCACACTGTTCCATAGATGAAAGTCTGCGGGAGTTTACGATGAATTCAATGAGTTTATGTCTGACTGTCTTGAGATTCGGTGACTCTGTGGAAGTTTCAACGGCTTGACAATGACGTGACTGGTCTAAGCACTTGAACAGTATCGCCTCTAACGACACTCACGATCCAGCCCTTCGGGTAGTTATGACATGAACAGCCAAAGCCTCGACATAACCCTCCCACCGGTTCCAAGTCCAGACCCTTTGATCCGAGACTCTTGCCAAGCCATCGCCGTACTGGAGTGACATGCCTAGTCCTCACGTCAAAAACTCTGATAGCAGATGCAACGGTTCTCGTCAACACGCCATCACGCGAAGCCGGCATCCCACGTGCGGAAGAGACATTCAACAAGGGAAACAACCGCCGTCCCCGTCCCACAGCTCTGGGTCACTCACACCCTCGGTGCAAAGAGAGATGATGAAAAGGGTGGGTGGGTGGTACTCCGGCATCTGTGCGCCGCCGGCGGGGATGACGTGCTGTCCCCGGCTGATTTCGCAACCTCTCGACGCCGAATCAACGGCACCCCGCCCCTGTCACCGGAGGTTTCCACAGTTGAACCTGGACAGTCAAACGAGCTAGCAATTGGAGAGACTCTTGGGGTAAGTTGCTAGCTAGCAAGCTATTTCGTTTTCTGCTGGGATTTAAGACCGAGAAAAAAAAAGTTTGTCTGGACCCCTGACTGTTCGGCATGTGTTGATGCCATTGGAACTCTCACCCTGGTCTACCGTAAATCGAGGAGCAGAGCATCTAGCCATGGCATGCATCCCTGCTTGCCGAATCTGATCCATAAGACGAAGGAATCCCGTTCCAGGCCTTTTTGATATCAAACGAACCGGCAGTCCGAGTCTTGGCCATCGCGAAAACACCAGTTGCAGCCATCATCACGAACTCGAGCCTCACACAAGACATGGCCGACTACGCAGACGCCCAGAAGGGCGAGATCGCGCCTCCCAAGGAGGAGAGACACCCAGGTAAAAAGGCCTCCCCAGAGTTCCCGCCGCCTTGTCCTCGACTTCTAGACTAACGCGACGAAACCCAGTGCGATGGCACCGCTCGACGTTCTACAACATGACCATCCTCGGCCTCTGCAACCTCGCGGCCCCGGGCATCTGGGGCGCCATGAACTCCCTTGGCGCGGGCGGCGCCGCCTCGCCCAAGGTCGTCAACGCCGCCAACGCCCTGACGTTCTGCCTCATGGTCGTGTCGTGCTACTTTTCCTCTGCGATTGTGCACTACATCGGGATCAAGGGTGCTTTAATCTTTGGAACGTTCGTCTCCCACTTGCCCTTTAACCCTCTCAATCCCATCTAGCCTTTCCCCGGAACCCATGCAGCCTAAAAGCAAGGAAGATGAGCTGACCAGACGTACACAGCATCGGGTACGCCCCCTTCGCAGCAGGCCTCTACACGAACAACCGCTACGGCGTCGAGTGGCTCATGCTCCTCGGCGCCGCGCTCTGCGGCATCTCGGCGGGCGTGTTCTGGATGGCCGAGGCCGCCATCGCCATCGCCTACCCGGAGCCGTGGAACAAGGGTAAGGCGCTGGGGTACTGGCTGACCTACCGTTTGTGCGGGCAGATCTTGGGTGGCGCGATCAATCTCGGTTTGAACGCGTCCAACGACCAGGCGGGAAAAGTCTCGTACACCGTCTTTATCGTGTTTATCGCGATCCAGGCCGCTGGCCCCTTTGTGGGCTTGTTTCTGAATAAACCTGAGCAGGTGGAACGGCAGGACGGGAGGAAGGTCAGCCTGGCGATCGTCGAGAACCCGTGGTTCGAGATTAGGGCTACGACGAGGAGCTTTCTGAACCCCAAGTTTCTGCTTATTGTGCTCTGGATCGGGCAGGCTGTGTTTTCCGAGGCTGTGTTCTTCACATACCTCGCCGGTGAGTAGCCCTCCTTTTACACAAATCGCAAGCAGGAAAATACTGACAGTCTCCTTCAAGCGTGGTTCTCCGTGCGCTCGAGGGCACTGGGCTCGTTCCTCTCCGGCATCGTGGCCGTCATCTCCGGAAACATCCTCGGTGTAAGTCACATCCTCTCACTCTCACAGCACAGCAACACACAACTGAGTCACCCTCGCAGCACTGGCTCGACCGCGCCAAGGTCTCCCTCAAGACGCGCACCCGCTCGACCTTCTGGGTCCTCGTCGTCACGCAGGGCGCCTGGTGGACATGGGCCACGATCCTCGCGACGCGCTTCCGCCACACGCGGCCGACGCACGACTGGGCCGGGTCGGAGTTCGGCGCGGCCTTCGCCGTGTACATCTTCCTCACCATCGGTTTCCAGCTGAACTACCTCTTCCTGTGCGTCTCTCTCCCTCCTCGTCTATCTCCGATAATTGAAATCTGTTGCTAACGTCTCGCACAGCTACTTCATCGTCACGAACCTAGCCCAGGGCGAGGAGGAAGTCATCCGCTACGCCGCGCTCCTCCGCGGCACCGAGTCGGCCTGGCAGGCCGTCAGCTACGGTCTCACCTCGCTGACGCTCTTCGGCGAGGTCGGCGCGATATACTTCAACTTCGCGCTGTGGGCGGTCGCCATCGGCCCCGCGTGGCTGGTGCTCCGGCACTTTGGCGCCGGGGAGCCGCAGCGCGTGGAAGATGTTACCGGGGTCGTGTCGAGCGAGGACGGGGACTCGACGGGGAAGCAGTAGAGCTGTGGTTGTGGTTGGGAATGTAGAGCTAGCCGCGCGACTGGGCGAGTCAGACGCCTGTGTCGCCCGAGGGTTTGGGATTTCTGCGTTGCATTTGGGGGTCCTCTGCGGATCGTCGAGGTATGCGATTGTGTCATGGTTGTGGTTGTGGTTGGGGATAGATAATTTGCCTATGGGCGCGATTAATTGCAAGTATTAAACTTTGTTCGGATTGGAGACCCTTTCAATATCCACCTGCTTGGAAAACCCGCCGGGCTGGGTTAGTAACCCCGAAGTGAATGTCATGGTGATCGCGCGTCGGTGTTTTCAGGGTCACTGATTGACCTATCGACGATCTCCATGGATGCATGCGCGAAACCTTCACCAGTCGAGCGCTTCCACTTACCCGCCCCGTCTGAAGAATATCTCCACTGCACCTACAGTGTGCCGCGGCAAGGTGTCGGCAATTCGTCCAAATCTCCGGTCGTTTTTTTGGGGGCCATCTCACCTTCCGGGCTAACATGACGTGATACCCTCACGTTGAAACCTTGAGGGAGCTGCATGACGCGCGGGTTGCGGATCGAGCTGTTGCTACCCTGAAGATTCCGTCGAGATAAGACGATCATCAGCAATTATCTTCTCTTTTCCCCTCAACGCAGAATGTTTTTCCGTGCAGGACCTTCCCTGATAGCAATACCATAGTAAGCGGACTGCAGATGGGTTCCGCCGCTAGCAGCTCGGCAGGGCGGTCGTCGTGCGTCTTGCGCCACATCGCCGTCCGGTGGCATCATCGCCCCGGCTCCACCGGGGGACCGGACCCACGCCGAACATCGGGAGGGGCAATGCGCTACGAGTTGGAGCAACGCGACCCCGAATGAACGTCACTACACGTGTCGTAGCATGTGGTAGATGATCGAGGGGCAGAGGAGGGCTATGTTACCCCGCGCCCGGCGCGTCTCGACCTTGCCCGGTCAAATAGCTCTTTTCTGACTTGAGACAATACCTTCCCATCCTACCGTCGGAACCACTTTGTCTTCTGCATTGTCCTTTTCTGGGAGTGATACCGAGCACGCAACGACGCGATCAGATTTTCAAGCAACCATGACGGACGCGAACGAAACCGGAAAGGCCAAGAAGAGCCTCGTGCTCAATGCCTTCGTCGAGATGTGTACGTCGAATTCCCTGGGCTCGCGTGGTGACCCTCTCGCAAGACAATTGCTGACCTCCTCGCGATACAGGCAGCGGGCACCAGTCCCCGGGACTCTGGAGGCATCCCGACGACCAGTCGTGGCGCTTCAACGAGATCAGTCACTGGGTCGAGCTCGCGAAGCTCCTCGAGGAGGCCAAGTTCCATGGCATCTTCATCGCCGACGTTCTCGGTATCCTCCCCCTCCGCAGCCTCGATCGGTTCGAACCGGGTAAGCTGACGTTCATAAGGCGGCTACGACGTGTACTCGCAGTCGCTGGACCCCGCAAAGATCTCGGGCGCACAGTGGCCCGTCAACGAGCCGCTGGCACCGATCGCCGCCATGGCTGCAGTGACCAAGAGCATCGGCTTCGGCGTGACTGTGTCGACGACGTATGAGCAGCCGTACCACTTGGCGCGACGCCTGTCGACGGTTGACCATCTTAGTGGTGGCCGGTATGTGCACATCTTTCGAGCGTTCGGGTGTTGATCTAGCTAATGGGTTGTCAGTCTCGGATGGAACGTGAGTGGTAGAAAATAAATACGCGGGGATCACTCAGCAGCTGACAACGAACAGATCGTGACGAGCTACCTGGACTCGGCAGCCAAGAACATGGGACTCGCCCAGCAGCCCCAGGTACGTGTACCCAAACGGCCCTTCTCTTCCGTCGGCTTGATGCTAACGACAGCCGCAACAGCACGACGATAGATACGCCCAAGCCGAGGAGTACATCAAGGTCATGTACAAGCTCTTCGAATCCTCATGGCGCGACGACGCCGTCAAGCTCGACCGCAAGGCGGGCGTCTACACGCAGCCGGACCTCGTGCGCAAGATCAACCACGAGGGCCGCTTCTTCACGGTCCCCGGCCCGCACATCGTGCAGCCCTCCCCGCAGCGCACGCCTCTGCTCCTGCAGGCGGGCACCTCCAAGGCGGGCAAGCAGTTCGCGGCGCAGCACGCCGAGGCCATCTTCGTGTCGGCGCACGCGCCGGCGGTGTGCGCCAAGAGCATCGCGGAGATCCGGCACATCGCGCGGACCGAGTACGGGCGCGACGGCAACGACATCAAGGTGCTCGCGCTCGTGACGCCGATCCTGGGGCGCACCGAGGAGGAGGCGCAGGCGAAGCTGGCCGAGTACCGCAAGTACGCGTCGACCGAGGGCGCGCTCGCGCTGTTCGGCGGGTGGACGGGCATCGACCTGAGCAAGTACGGCGACGACGAGGAGCTGCGGCAGGTGGAGAGCAACGCGGTGCGGTCGACGGTCGAGGGGTACGCCAAGTTCGCTCCGGGGACGTCCAAGTGGACCAAGCACACGATCGCCGAGCACGTCAGCATCGGCGGCAACGGGCCCATCTTCGTGGGCACGGCGGCGCAGGTGGCGGACGGGCTGGAGACGTGGATCGAGGAGGCGGACGTGGACGGCTTCAACTTCGTGAGTGGACTTCCTAGTCTGGGGTGGTTTGGGGCGACTCGAGTGCTGACCTTTGATTGTGCAGGCCTACGCCCTCTTCCCGCAGTCCTTCAAGGAGATCATCGAGCTGCTGATCCCCGAGCTTCGCCGCCGCGGCCTGTTCTGGGACGACTACGCCGTTCCGGGCGGCACATACAGAGAGAACTTCTACCGCAAGAAGGGGCAGACGGGACCGTTGGACGAGCACGTGGCGTCGTCGTACCGGTGGAAGGCGGGCGTGCCGGCGGAGGAGGCCAAGATCCCGGAGTGAGGGAGGCCGGTGGCATGTCGTGCAGGAGAGAGAAACAAAAATTGAAGTTATTCCCAAAGTTGCGCCGATGAAGAGTTTTCCGTGAGAAAGTTTTAGTTAAGCAAGAGAAGGCAGGAGGTGCTCGTGGTGGCATGGGGTTCGTTCCTTCCATGTTCGAGAACACAAAATTCGTCGTCACGGACTGGCGCCCGGACCAGATCGACCGGGAAAGAGTGGGTCCCGGCACCTGGACGGGAGACACTGGACAGGAGACACTGGACAGAGAAGGTGGACGCACTCACTGAGCAGTGGGTGTAAGGCCGAGATTTGTCCGGCCGAGCTGAACCGAAAGATTCGCTCGCATCTACGGAAGTTTCGAAGCAGCTCCAGTTATTTTTGCTTTTCTGGATTCTGGATCTCGGCCATGTCGGTGCTCAGTGGGGAGTGCGACGGACCCTTGGCGACAAACTGTAGGCAAGATGAATGTTTTTTTTTTCGTCAAGTCAGCAAATGCAAAAATGGACAGACTTTTCACAATGAGAAATAAGAACAAATTGCAGTAGATACTGGACGACAGAGAGAGCAGTGGAAAATCTCCTGACCGTCCTCAGTCCAGAATTGCTTGGAAATAAGCGGGATTCCGCACCTGCCATTGGCCAATTGCTCATCGTCACAAACAGCGTCGGCTCACACCGAACAGCTCCCAGTTTCCAGTGGTGCGGTGCCTGGCCGGGTGCGCTACCAAGCCCTACCAACAGCCGGCAGCCAGGGACGATGGCGTTGTTCCCGCTGTAAGCTCATGAATAGCGTCTAGATGGGTACCTAGGTACCTATCCAGTCGGCCATGCGGCTGTTTCCCAGGGGCGTTGCCGACCGTTACCGAACCGCCTGGCCAGTCAGCGTGGGCCCACATCATGCTGGGTGCATTATGTCAGCCGCTCTATATCCAATCAGCACCTGTCAGCGATTAAAAAAGATAAAAAACGAAAAAAAAGGCCATAGCTCCTTCTCTGTAACCCTTGTCGACACACTGCGTCATTCCCCACCGAGGGGCTCAACGAGTGACCTGATCTGATCTCGCACCTCCTGAACTGCTCTCCCAGCTAAACCAATTTTTGCTGGGACAAGAGATAAGAAGGCTACCAAGGTGGTTCGGAGTTCCTCCGGCGTCTAGCTATAAAAGTTTACTAACGCCCACTTTGCTCCTTTCAAAAGTCACCCCATTGTTCACGTCCCTTTTCCTTTCTCTGGCTGTACCTGTACCATCTGCCCGGGCCATCTGTTGCCTAACTCTCCACTCCTCCTCCTCTTTCTTTCTCCTTTCCAACCTCTCCAGCAAGCATCTCCGACCTCACAGAGACGCAATGGCTTCTCCCATCGCTTCGGCCGCCCTCAAGGCCCGCGTGCGCCGCCCGAGCATGCTCAACAAGCTCACCCGCCCGCAGGACCTCCTCCAGCACTTCCCCAACGGCGCCTACATCGGCTGGTCCGGCTTCACCGGCGTCGGCTACCCCAAGAAGATGCCCACCTTCCTCGCCGACCACGTCGAGGAGAACAACCTCCAGGGCAAGCTCAAGTACAGCCTCTTCGTCGGCGCCTCCTCGGGCGCCGAGACGGAAAACCGCTGGGCCGGCCTCGACATGATCGACCGCCGTAGCCCCCACCAGGTCGGCAAGGCCATCTCCAAGGGCATCAACGAGGGCCGCATCCACTTCTTCGACAAGCACCTCTCCCAGTTCCCCGTCGACCTCGTCTACGGCTTCTACACAAAGGACCGCCCCAACAAGGGCATCGACGTCGCCATCGTCGAGGCCACCGACATCAAGGAGGACGGCAGCATCGTCCCCGGCGCCTCCGTCGGTGCCACCCCCGAGCTCGTCCAGCTCGCCGACAAGATCATCATCGAGGTCAACACCTCGCTGCCCAGCTTCGAGGGCCTCCACGACATCACCATGACTGACCTGCCCCCGCGCCGCAAGCCCTACCTCATCATGGGCGTCGAGGACCGCATCGGCACCACCAGCATCCCCATCGACCCGGAGAAGGTCGTCGGCATCATCGAGTCCGACTACCAGGACCAGACCGCCCCCAACTCCCCCGAGGACGCAAACTCCCAGGCCATCGCCCGCCACCTCATCGAGTTCTTCGAGCACGAGGTCAAGCACGGCCGCCTCCCCAAGAACCTCCTCCCCCTGCAGTCGGGCATCGGCAACATCGCCAACGCCGTCATCGGCGGGCTCAAGGACAGCAACTTCTGGAACCTCAAGGTCTGGACCGAGGTCATCCAGGACACCTTCCTCGACCTCTTCGACTCGGGCCACCTCGACTTCGCCACCGCGACCTCGGTCCGCTTCTCCCCCGACGGCTTCAAGCGCTTCTACGACAACTGGGAGTCGTACCACGACAAGCTCCTCCTCCGCAGCCAGCAGGTCTCCAACTCCCCCGAGATCATCCGCCGCCTCGGCGTCATCGGCATGAACACCCCCGTCGAGGTCGACATCTACGCCCACGCCAACAGCACCTGCGTCATGGGCTCCCGCATGCTCAACGGCCTCGGCGGCAGCGCCGACTTCCTCCGCAACGCAAAGTACAGCATCATGCACACCCCCTCCACCCGCCCCTCCAAGACCGACCCCCACGGCGTCTCCTGCATCGTGCCCATGTGCACCCACATCGACCAGACCGAGCACGACTTGGATGTCATCGTCACCGAGAACGGCCTCGCCGACGTCCGCGGCCTGAGCCCCCGCGAGCGCGCCCGCCTCATCATCAAGAAGTGCGCCCACCCCGTCTACCAGCCCATCCTGCAGAGCTACTTCGACAAGGCCGAGTTCGAGTGCCTGCGCAAGGGCATGGGCCACGAGCCCCACCTGCTCTTCAACTCGTTCGACCTGCACCGCGCCCTGGTAGAGGAGGGAAGCATGCAAAAGGTCAAGAGCTTCTAAGCCAGTCGTCTCAGAAAGGAACGAAAAGGAACCCAAGGAGCTACGAAAAGGGTAGACGAGAACTAGATACATTGGGCTTATTTGGGGCATCGGCGCAGTTCACGGCGGGAGCATAGAGCATTGTTGTTTTTTGTTTTTTGGATTTTAGAGAAATGATACCTCGCTGGAGATAATGCCAACCACTTCTTCCACAACGTGTTTATTCCCGAAATCGCCGAACCCCTGGTCCTCGTCCGCCAGGGTCAAGTGTCCACTCTCTTCGACTTCCAAGATGGAGAACGCCAAGACACTTGGCCTCGAGACGAGCCTCCTTTTTCCTCATCGCCGACGCCCGAGACGAGATGCGATGCGAGGCGAGGCGAGGCGAGCCGCTCGCTAGTCCGTCGTTCGCTCCGTCGACCATCGGGGAACCGATTTATCAAGAATCATCGTTGATTTCACTGCAGCAGTGTGGGTTTGCTCCTCAACGAGTCCGTTTTTGGTACCGATCTGAAAAGGTTTATGTCCCCTCTAGAGAAGCTTGCGGGAGCCACCCTCAGCCACGGCCGATGAGGACCACCTATCAAAGGGCCAATCGACGTAGTCCAGTTCCAAGTCACGGGCATGAAAAGCGGGAAGCTTCCTGGCTGTCTCTTATCTTGCATGCAATCCGGAGTCGAGATAACGCAGTGCCCAAGGAAAGCTGATTTTGATCTGTTCAACAGCTCGTTGTGATTTTGAACGTGACACCGGTGGACAGCGAGATAGAACTAGCCGCGCCGAACTTTCTTTCTCACGTATCGGAAATGAAATGGTGCCAGCACAGATAAGCAATCGTAGGAAGCTGTTATCTCCGATATCTGTAACCGCGCGCCAAGATCCTCGATCGCGGCAGCCGGCTCCGAAAGGCCCCGCCTTGCGCCGCCAAGTCCGAACGCATTCTTTCAGCCACATGGCCAGGACGTCTTCCTGCAGCGTAAACGAGATTCCCGTGTTCGATCGTGTAGAAGACCTGCGTAACGGAGACGAAATCTTTTGTGCGGGTTGAGATGAGGCGTGATCAATGATGATCCGGACGAGTCTTGTTCTGTTGAGATGGACCTGTGGGAAAAACGTCGCGCTGGGTGGCTTCCGCGAGGTGACGCGCGGGGGAATGACGTGATCAGTGAGAGGGAGAGAGAAGATACCGTATCCGGAGAGGTGCGGTCCGTGGGGAGAATCGTCACGATAGTGTGCCTGCGTCAATCCCTAGGTCAGCAAAAATGAAGCTATTCCCACTCGCGCGCCTACCGAAAAATACATGCTCATCGGATCAGCAGAAACATCCCCTCCAAGCGCGCTTTGCAAGAGAAAATAAGCTCGAAAAGAAACCAGAAGCAGAAGGGATGCAAAAAAAGAGATGAAAAAAAAGGCAAAAAAGACAAAAGCTCACATTCGAACTTCCGAGGTTCGAATGCTACGAACATACGGGGAGCCACCCCGGAGTTCACCCTATTCTATTCAGTAGCCCGTTCGACCATAGGAAACCGGGCACCACCGCAGGAGGTCGCTGTGACGCTCGCCCCGGTGATGAGCTCTGGTGATTTTCGAGGAGATTTGTCCACACCTACAAGGGTAGCGGTGGGACCTTGGTGGTGGTGGCTGCCTGGATGGGTCATGGGGAAATGGGCAGGAGGCTGGACCCCGGTTTTCTTTTCTACTTTGTTTACGCCGTATTGTCCAGTGTGTGGCTGGGCGGTCTGGACGTGGCTAACCTCCCGCGTAGACAATCGCTTAGGCTGCACGTTGCATTGCACGGAACAGCTGCTCTCTAGAATCGTACGCATAGTAGGCTATCTCTGCATTAGGCTTCTTGAAATGCGGAACTGAGGGGTGTACCACTGTTTCCTACTGTTGCTGCATAGACGACTGGCGGCTGAGACGACTGTTGTTTTCAACGCAGGGAGCAACGTGATACTTCTACAGTTGTCTTTCGCAAGGACCTGGTGTTTCTACTTTCAGTTTTATCTTAGTTCTCACTATTCTGTGGTAAGCCGGACGTAGAAGGCACCAAAATACACTTTTGATTTCGGGAAACATGGAGGCTCCAAAGTGCTCCCTAACGGGGGTCGAACTGGCGCAGGCATCTGACAGTTACTCTGGTGCTTTTGGATAAAAGAGGAGTTTATCGTAACATATTTCTTGCCCCTATCGGAATCAACTGATATGTGTGTAGTCTTTTAAGGGAACCCAATACCTGACTAACCCTCGCATTAGTTTCGACAAAGTGTTGCAATCGGCCCCAGCGACTTGGGCAAGTTGTCTTCAAGCGGCCCGTCCATCTCATGATCTTTCAAGCCCTTCGTTGCCTTGCTGCAGTCGTCCGCCGGGTTGGCATGCGTCGGTCCACTACGGCTGCCGACGCCCAGCTTGGCCAGCGCAGTCTTCATGACTGCGAAGGTGGCGATTCCGTCGACGAAAGCAGCGTTAATTGTTTCGGTGGGGATTACATACACCTCCCTTTCTACATTCCTGCGTGTAGTAGAGTCCCAGCTTGGTACAGTGGATCAGCAGCGCCGCGAGGCCGGCTGCCAGAGCCGTCGCGACGGAGGACCCCGTCCTCCCGCTTGCTCATGAGGTCTCCGAGCTGGCTGTTCTTGGACGCTGCCTCCACCCTGCTGTTGTCGCCATCGTCTTCGAACACGTCCTTGATGTCGACACCAGGGAAGATGAATTGCAGCCCGCTCTGGTCCGTAACATCGGGCCACACCTGCCCGCTCGAGTTGGCCGCGCCGATGCAGAAGATGTCCTTGTCGATGTCGCGAGGGAAATCCCATGCCATGCTGCCCGCGCGTCTGGTTGCCGTCGTCACTCGCTGCGCAAAACATGATGGGGATGGGAAGACGATCCTTTCGGGCATCGGCCACGACGTTGCGAAGCTCATTCATACCCCACTGATTTACCTCGTTGTCGTCTGTACGGATGGTCCAGGACATGCTTATGATGTCGACACCTTGAAGTATCGCAGCTCGGATGGCCTGTCGTTGTAAGCATCATCAGCAAGATACATCCAGGGCTCAATAGTGGAGGAGAATGATAGAAAGTATTTAAAAGTAACTCACTTTTGCGGCACTCCCAGGCTCAGGCCGCGGCAGTTTGCCTGTTGGATCCGGGGTGATTGTCAAGCGATACGGCACGATGTCCGCACACGGACATACCCGAAGGATCGACTTGGCCATGAAGGTCCCGTGTCCACTGAAAGAAGAGAAGACGGGGCTCGGCCCGTCAGCCATCGCCCGGTCAAAACTTCGACCCTCCAAGAACCGCGACTGAAGCGTACGCATGCCTTTGCTGAAAATGTCGACACCGTCGTCGATCAGCGCAACCCTTGCCCGTCGCAGGTGCGGACCCGTATGCGCCTCTTCCGGTAGGATGGAATGATCGACTCATCGAGACAAAGTCCTCCACGTACTTGAACCACCGCTGCTCAACGGCGTCCTCGGCGGAGGCGGCGCTGTTAGAATTCGATACTCTTCCCGTCGTAATCTGCCCGTTGACTTCAATCGTGATCTCGGGAAGCCAAGCTTCTAAGTCATGTTTTTCGTTAGTGCTTGTCATCGCCGTCTGCCCGGCCAACGGTTCTTCTGTCCGTGTCGTCTGGCGCTTCGGCTGTTTCACGCGAGGTTCCTCGGCAACCGCCTTGAGCCGCGGCCTTGGCCGCTGCATACGGTTCTTGAAGGCCGCAACATTGGCCTCAACGCGTTTCCTACTCACGCCCTGGAGGTTGTAGGAAAGAGTCATCGTCCTCAGAGACTCCAGCAGGCGCAGCCCCTCGGGCTCGCTCCACCCGCGGAGGACAGAATTATTGCCGCTCCAGTACAGGTGAAGCTCGCGCACCTGCGGCGCCGCGTTTCGTATCGTCTCGGGACAGAGATCCTCCTTGCGCCAGTCGAGGACCTCGACGTCGAACGATTTCCGAGGCTCCCCTCCTCCATGCAGACCCGCCAGCACCTCCTCGATCTTCTCGTCTCCGTGAGGGCGGGCGCGGTCGTCGACGACAACTTTGAGAATCTTCTCCACCTTCCAGGACCTGAACCAGTGGAAGAACTGAAGCTGGTCCGTGTAGCTTCCGCTTTCGAGGAGAATGCGGGCGCGCGGGAGCACCACGTGACGGAGAACGTGGTAGTGCTTGCGTTTGCTGAAGTAGCTCTGCACCAGAGACTCCGTCATGTCTTCGTAAACCTTTGTCGCGTCCAATGCGAAGTAATAATCTAGTTTCGGTCTACTAGCAATGAATACTTGGCTCCTCAAAAGAAATGAGAACGATAGATGCGATTGGGACCATCTTCGAGGTTGCGTGTGGGTGAAAGAGCTTGCTGTTCTCGCACTTCTCGAAGATCCATAGAGTTTCAATGATCATCATTTGCCAAACAAAGCTACAACCTGCATCTCCCCGGCTTTGGGCGATACAAGTTCTCCAGAAACGGGGCCTGTTCCCTGATGGACCGGGAGAACATGGACTAGGGCCATATCTTGGGGGTTGCACACTTACGATGCTTTTCATTGCCAAAGAACTTCTCAATCATCTCCTCGAAAGTAGTGCCCTTTTGGTGGCCGCTAAATAGTGTCCATCGCAAGAAACGAAGTCCAAGCTCCCGGAGGATGGTTTCGCTGGCCTCGTTTGCGGCATCAATGTCCTGCTTGGTGACCCGAGCCTCGTTGGCCATTCGCCGGTTCGACGGGCCCATACGCATGGGCTGGAGCCGCTGCCCCTCTTTTTGCGGACCGGGCCGGATCGGGTGCTCGACCCCCGGCCTGAGACCACCGGCCGGAGCGCGCTTGGACATGCTCGACTTCCCGAACTTGTGCTGGGAGATACTCATCCCTATGGTCGGCGAGGCGCCGTGGGCCGACGGCCCTCCCTTTTCTAAAGGCGCCGACTTGGGGAGTGCCCCATTGGCTCTGTCTTTGCCTGTGACCCCCGACCCTCCAGGTCCGCCGTTCCCATTCATCTGCGGCGGTGCAGCTGGTCCCCGATTGTTCGTTCTGCTGTCCGTCTCCGCTTGCAACTGCTCCTTGCGCCGGCGGTCCCACGACTCCTTCGTGGCGACATGCCACCGGTACACACTACGCGGACAGTGCGAGACCTCCGTCCTGCCTGGGCCGACCTTCAGCTTAACTCCTTCATCCAAGGTATCTTTGATGCTCTCCTCGCACTTCCCGAGAATGAGCCTCACAAGTGCCAGCTGTCGCCTCGGGTGCTCGATGCACAGGTCCGTATCGCAGGGCCTGTTCTAGTGGACTAAGTTCGCTTCCATGGCCTTTCTGCAGCATTTCGGGAGTGGCGAGCTTGACGAGCATCTCCAGAAGATCGATGTCTAGCGGCAACAGCTTTCCCTTGTCGCAGAAGTTGAAGGCGGCCTGGATGACTTCCTTGCCATATTGCCGGGAGTAGCTCGGTTCAACTTCCGTATTGGCTTCCCCGAACAACAGTCTTTCGCCATCCTCGTCCAGCTGGGCGAGGTTATAGGTCTTTATATTGCTTGCCACGAACTGAACGATGGCGCGGGTCATTTTTGTTGAGTTGCGCCTGATGAATTCGTGCAGTGGAACGTCCTGGCCGTTGTTCATCAGGATGCACTCCGGTCTGCTGTGGAGGATGGCGTGGAGAATCTCAGGGGGGCATTTGTCTGCCATGCTCCCGTCATAGAGGAAACGATGCAGGATAGTGTCGCCGTCCTGCTGGACAAAATGTTTATTGTTTTCATATATAAAGGCGATGAGCTCCTTGGTGCCATTCTTACTTCTCTCAACTTGGGCTATCTTGTCGATTTCTGCTTTGATATGCTCGACGACATAGTCGAGGTCGTGTTCCAACGGACTGTCCATTGTGGATTCGCCGTCAGGATGGGCCTCACTCAAGACCTGGAGCGGATATCGCATGAAAAATGACGACGGTTTGAAAATACAGACTGGCCGAGCCCAAGAAAGTTGTTCAAGTTGGTTGGTCGTGATCAAGATTGATGTGAAGGCGGGTGGACTTCAGCCTGTAGGTCCTTCATGTTCTCTCATGCCCCGTGTGACCAAACCACCCTTGGGACATGGAAGGGGGTGGACCGCCACCGCCCGATTTCTGCATATGGGTGCGGTACCCATCTTGGCGATGCCAGGATTCGCTGAGACGGAATTGAATAGTGTCACTTCCGGCGCTTACTTGTTAGCGTCGACTTGACCGGTACATGTACTAGAAGACTCCATCTTACTTATCTGGCTGGACGTGGAGGGTCAGATACCGTCGAGGCTTGAGAACTTCAAGGTGTAGCTGAACGGGCATACATCTTTTTGGCGACCTGTTGATGCAAATTTGTGCCCGAAGGCCCATCTTATCAGATATAAACCAACTGCCGTCCCTCCACGGACAGCCTTCCGGTCATTATCCCACAATTTCTTTCGTCTGCCCGTCAACTACATGTTATGGTTTGCCGACCGTCCCTCTGACCAATCAAGATTCCTCTCCTCGGGTCGTATTCAATGGACGACGACCGATTCGAAGAATCCCAGCCCGGATTTGACCCCGAGGTGGTCGTCGACTTCGGCCTTGGGGTGGTCAGTGAGACAGAGAGCCAGTTCCGCTTCAACTCTGAAGGTGTTTTCACCCCACGTGAAACCGCAGTCCTGGTTCGCTGCTCTCTTGCCGACATGGTTCACGGCAAGGCAACCCCGGATGACGGCACTCCATGCACCCTTCTTGTGTTCGCCTTCCAGCTCACCCCGCCTCAAGGAGACCCGCACAATACGCCAGGCCACCATCAGCCTCATTCTCCCTGAGGGTGTTCGGGTGCGCAACGGCGGGCTGGCACCAGCGGGGAAGGTCTCTTTCGACCCGCAGGCACAAAGCGTCTCACGCAGCACCGAGCTGAGCCTCACGGCTGGCGTCAGTTAGGGTGCGACGTTGGAAGGCGGCATCACGCGCGGCAAGTACGTGAGCATGGACACGACGGACTATGCCACCGTCACGGGGTTCACAACGCACGAGCCGAGGGTGCGACCGAATGACCCGCGACCGCACAACTGCGTCAAGTGGGTGCTTCTCCAGAATCAGGCTGGGAAGCGCGGCGTGCCTCCTCATTTCCAGGCAGCCGTACTACTCGAGCGGGACAATGGGGACGAGCCCTTCGATGTTGAGGTGGTGATCAGTGCCAAGGTCGACCTCAAGACTGCGTTCGAGGACCTGACGCTGTTGATGGGGAAGCCGCCACAAGGCTGTTTATCCGTCGACCCTCGGGCACCGAACACGAACTTCCTGCGCAGGTATGACGAGGCCCGGCTGGCAAGTTTGGTTGGTGATATGTGGAAGCTGTCGGCAGGGGCCTTGGAGACGGAGCAGTTCTCGAGGGACTTTTTGCGGTAATAGAGGAGCCGAGCCGACGTGGTTTCTAATGGTGTGTAGTTATGTGCATCCCAATAGTTTTATCTCACTGCATGGGCGTCTTTCGAACCCGGATTATGGTCTTGGTATTCACCCGCATCTGCCTTGCACCCCTTGGCCAGATCTGGTCATGTCAAGCCAGCCTCAAGTACGTCCCTACGGCCCCTGCGATCTGGTACTGATGAGTACCTCCCTAACATCTACTCTGCACTTTGAATGTGAGTATCCTGACATCCATGCCAATCATGTCCCGTTTGGGTGACGCCTGCTGACCTGCTTCTCTGGGCACCGGGTGAGGGTGGGGGTTGGTAAGCCCCTCAAAGGGCCGCATCGCCTTCACTTCAATTCCCTCTCAGCAAAGCCAAGGGTCATCGCGCCAACCACAAGGAACTCTCTCGAGACTCCAAGTGCTGCCGGGGGCGCGATTTCGATCATGACATCGTCATTCACTGAGGCATTCTTCCAGGAGGACAACACCCCGGACAAAGAGTAAGTAATACGATGTCTCCCGCCGGGCTCTTCTTGAGACAGACTGGTCACTATTTCAGGCTGCTAACATCCCATAGTATCGTAGTCGTCCATGGCTTATCCTGTACGGGCGACAGGCCATGGGTGGATACAGATAACCGTCCGGCATGGCTCAAGCAAGACCTTTTCGAGGGCAGCAATGCCCGCATCATCGGGTTTAACTACGAGGCCATTTCCGATGATAGCCAACTCGTTTATACTCATACTGGGCTCGAGACATTGGCGCGGAAGCTTCTGAACAGTGTTGAACTGTGAAGAGAAGACGACGTATGTAACAGCGCAGGACGTGGTATGATATAGCCCGATCTAGCTAACCATTGCTCAAGGACATCCGCCCCCTCGCCTTTCTGGGCCATGACTTGGGAGGAATTGTTGTGAAGATGGTTAGTCTACGTGATCACGTCAGATGATCTCTGAGTGTGTAGTGTTGGAACTGACGGCGAACCTGACACCAGGCTCTGGTTATTGCTTCCAGGGAAACTGACAGATACGACCCCATTCTAGCGTCTACCTATGCTCTGGTATATCGCATCATCTCCTTCTACTTTAACTTTCTGCTTGCGTATTATCCTGCTGAAACTCGTCAAGGTCTTCATCGGCTGCCCTCACAGGACACTTAGTCTCGCATCGCTCACGGATGATGTCGCGACTTTGATTTACAACACCCGCAAAGCTCCCCAGTTTGGTTTGCTCGAGACTGCCCGGCTTTGCGCGACTACACTTGTCCACTCCAACTACCTGTTCTTAGAGAGCAACGTGCCGCTTCAGGTGCAGATGGCCAGTGTTTTCTCACAAAACTTGGACCGTGGGAAACGGGTAAGTCGACAGATTTCATGGCTTTTCTTCTCTCCTTTTTGGCTCATCTTGGTATACACAGTCATAAATGAGCTTGTGTTGAGCATGGGCCAAATAGTATGGCAAATAGATATAACTCAATTGTGTGATAACATCAGCCAGGTCTTCGACAAGTTCACGGCCACACTTGACTTCAGCTGTGAAACGCGCATATGACTGCCAGGTCCGCATAGCACACTGCTGTGTGACGACGTCGAGAACATAGCCTCCAAGCCACTCCAGAAGATACTCGAATTCTCCAGACAAGGTAACTATCTCCGCCTCTTCTCCATCTATACCAATACCGTATTCCGCTGTTCGCCAGGCGAGGAAAACTGCTAACCACGTACTACTGGCACAGGAGAACCTCGTGGGATACGGCCTGTCGCCAAAAGGTACGAAGGACTTCGCTTTCTCCGATCCACTGTGGCCCCCCCGCGCTCGTTCCACGATAAGTCCCACGATGCCACAGCCAGTGGGTTGCTGTCGATGGACGAGTTCGCCGACTGGACGCAATCTTCGCAATCGTCTCATGCCGCCCGCTACCTTTTGATTCCCAAAGACCGGTCCACGCCTAGCGTCATAAACGAATTTGTCCGGTTCATCTCGGAAAATAACAAGCACACATCCCGTTCACGCTTTCGGATTTTCTCCTTCCAATTCCGCAGGCTCAAGCTCCACCCAGACATCGATATGGGCCACAGCGTCGACGGAACACGGCTAGTACTGGCAGGTTTCGTGGCTCAAGCTCTGGCATGTACAATGCCTCGCATGACACTAGAAGCCAGGCCGCCTAGTCTTTCGAACCTGCTTTCGACCTTGGAGCTGGCCTCACCTGAGCTGCTGACGGAGTACTTCCTGAAACTCATGTTCGTCCAATTGAACTTGTGTCTCTGGGGCGTCGGTATCCAGGCCATATGGTCTGTCTGGGACCTGGACCAGTGTGCTGGTGAAGAGGAGGCCATTCGACTGGTGCAGGTGCTGCAAGAATGCTTCCAGTTCACCGAGTTCAAGCCCTGCATTCTATTGTCCGGTTCAGAACCCTCGATGTTCGGTCTCCCCGAGATAATGAGATCAGTTGGTGTGCCCCCATTGAATCTAAGGCCCCGATACGGAACACCTATCGACGTCGAAACCAGGATTGCCGAGGAGCTAGAGTTGCTGTAGGCCTGCTACCCGAGTCTGGGTGTTTTGCCGGGGACCGTACGCGACCTTTTTTTCGATTCTAACACCAATTCGAGACTTCGCGAGACGCTTTTGCGATGGGTCGTTGGGACAGCTCGCACGAGTGTAAGCAGGGTCCAGTGGTTTGGGCGTATTTACCATGCCATTGGCGATCAAGGCCATCTTGAACCGCTGCGTCTACAAAGTGCCATACTAAGCTCTCTTTCTAGTGAAGTAGCCAAGACCATGGACCGCATATTTCGCTGGGTTCTGCATGCCCGTCGGCCATCTTCCCCTCTTGAGCTCGTCGCCGCATTGGCCCTTGAGGACAGCATTGCAGACACGCCGAGACACGATACCACAGCAGCCCCCATGACTGAAGATGGAAGAGACGATGGCAATGGCTTCCTCGCCAGCTTTCACGCCATTGAACACTGTCTATCTGGTCTTATCAGAGTGGTGGACGATGAGGTTCATCTCTCCTTTGCGGCTGGCGTCGATTCTCTTGCCAAGCCTGGACTTGATGGTGTCAACCTGTCGCACTTGGATGGTGCCGAATCAAATTTTCTCATCTTGCGCTGTCTTCTCCGCCACCTTTGATCTGAGGCCGGGCACTACGTCTCGGATTCTTCGCGGGGTGGGTCATTCCGGCCGTCCTTGTTCCATCACGACTTCACAGCGTATGCTGTCCATTTCTGGCCACACCACTACAAGCTCGCACAGTGTCATCCACCCACACAAGAAAAGGCCGAGTCTTATTTGGCTAGCTTTCTGAAGCAAGAGACGGCGGCTGTTTCTATGATGCTGCGATACTTCCAGATTGGCAGTCCCCAGACTCCCGTGCGGGCAGAGGGGGGCGAAAAACCCGTCACTGCAGTAGCTTTACTCGCAAGATGCGGCTTCACGGATATCGGCGAGATCGGCACCCTTACGAGCTGCCCTGGGTGGGAAGCCGACCCAGAGATGGTGTTCCCTGCACTCTTGGAAGCGGTTCGCGGAGGCCACGGACAGCTTGTGAGAGAACTTCCCATGTCCCTACTAGACAATAATGCGGCCGAAAGCATCCTTTCTTCAACCGGACAGCTAGACAGGGACGTCATGATTCACCTATTCCGTCAAACCAGATCCCGTGACAACTTTCAACTTCCACCCGCCTTCCGCTACCACGCCGCCTGCGTCGGCATTGAAGAGATCGTCGAAAAGATCCATAAGTATCCCGCTGATGGAGACCTCTGGAGAAATTGTATGCTTCGGGCAGCCTTTGCACATGGTTTCGAGGTGTTTGAGATTCTGGCGCTGCACGCAATTTCCAGCCTCGACATTGTCGACAAGAACCTCATCCTCGAGGCCGCATCGCAGATCCGGGGACCGGCAGATATCCGCACCCTGAGGAATCTTCTCTCAATAGAAGTGAACTTCGAGCGTCTCTATGCCCCAGCCATTTCAGGGAACCACCTGCTCGTCGAGGATCTCCTTTCCCAACTGTTCAAGGATGGGAAACCGATTCAATACCTCCCCAGCCTCGAAATAAAACCCAGCCTGTACGAGGTTACGAGCATGTCGTCGGTTGAAGTTGTCAAAGCGATTCTCAAGTACGTCGATCCAGTCCGCGAAAGCGAAAGCCTGCTTAGTGCTCTGCACCTTGCCGTTGAGACGTCGGCATCCGCGGAGACCTGTGCTCTGTTCTTGGATACGGGCGTCGATCTTGAGAACTGGAATGGCAACACTTTCTTGGTCGAAGCAGTCCTAAGAGACAACATGGAGTTGGCTAAGCTCTTCGTGGATCATGGTGTTAGCATCGACGCGAAGAACCCCGAGGGCGAGGGGGCGTTATTCCTCGCCGCAATTGATGGCCTTCTACCCATGGTAGAGTTCCTGCTCGACGAGCACGCAGACGTCAACGGCAAGACAGAGCAAGGTCTTACGCCTCTGTATGGCGCCTCTTTGAATAACAAGCCTGAAGTTGTCGATTGTCTGCTAAACAGAGGAGCCGACGCTCGTATCACCACGGACTCTGGGAGCTGGTCGCCCCTGGAGGCTGCATACGACTTCCCGGCCGTTTTGAGACTGTTACTCACAAAGGCGGCCCCGCATCTCGACTATAAGCGGGTGGCCGCGTTCGGCGACACCGAGGTGACTGCACTCTTCCTCACGGCTAGGTCTGGCTCGGTTGAATCCGCGAGGTTATTGTTGGAGCATGGTGACCCGGATCTCGAATTCGCGCCATCCGCGGACATTGACGAGGATAATCCAGCCGCAGGTTATACACCTCTCGCTATCGCCGCACAACACTCCAATACAGATATTGTCAGGTTGTTGCTGGAGAAAGGGGCCAACGTCAACCATCGCGTCCAATGGAGAGATCAGACAGTTCTTCATTGCGCTTGGACCGAGGAAACGGTTGCCATCCTCCTAGAGTACGGTGCCGACATCGAAGCGAAGGATTCTAATGGCACAACCCCTCTCCATTGGAGTTCAACCAAGGAAAATACTGGCCTGATCCGGCGCTTAGCCAACGCTGGGGCGAAGCTCGAGGAGGCTGACAAATTTGGTCAAACGCCGCTGATAAGTGCCGTGGTAAGCGAATGTCTTGAGAATTTCAGATATCTCGTGTCCAAGGGCTCGCCCATCAACCGTACGGGGGGCCGCTTTGGCTCCCCGTTGCATTCAAGTTGCGCGTGGAAGCCGGTGAAGACCCTGCGGTTCATTGCCGAACTTGGCGGCGACGTCAACCTGTGGCACGGAGTGCAGGGAACACCGTTGAAGGCGGCCTGTATCGGGAGGCCAGAGTATCAATTATCCAATGCCCGGTACCTTGTAGAAGAAAAGAGTGTCGATGTCAACGCAGAGTCGGGTTACTGCAGGAGCATCATGGGGCAGGCGTTCTTGACTGGTACGACGAGAATTATCACGTATATACTCGAGAATGGCGGCAATATCGACGCTACGGACGGAACGGGGCTGCCATCGCTCTTCAACATCTGCTTTCGGCATACCGACGTGCTCGAGGTGTTTGACATGCTCCTCGAGTCCTACAGCGCCGTCGTCTCCATAGACACCCGGGATCACACATCGCGAACGATTCTACACTGCGCAGCGCTCGCAGGCCATTTAGAGCTCGTTGAGAAGCTTGTCAAACTCGAGCGGGCGCTGCTCCGACAACGCGACCACGACGGGTGGTCGGCCCTGCACTGGGCTGCGCGGCAGCCTGGATTGGGTGATACCGATAACAACGTTTTTGATCAGGACCCCCAGTCAAAAGCCAACGTTATAAAATTTCTGGTTCGTAATGGCTGTCCCGGTCTCGGCGAAAAGGTGTCAGCTGGCGGACGGACATGGACTGCCATGGAGATTGCAAAGTATCACGATGCCCCGGATGTTGTCATTGATGCCGTAAGAGACATGATCGAGGAGAACTGCGTTACGGAGGATGCAAAAGAGGCATCTCCGACAGCTCATGACTCTAGTGCCGGCCTATGTTTCTCCTTCGGGCCGAGGAGTCGGCAGCTCTTTGCCTGTCTTGGATGAGTGCGCAGACTAATGTGACGCAACAGAAAATCTGCGGAAAGCTGTATAAGTGCACGGGAGACGACTGTTACAGCAGCTTTGGGTTATGCTTTAAGTGCGCACCCTACAAAGATCAAATACACAACTCGGCGCACGTCTTCATCGAAGAAGGAGAGAGTGGGTGGTGAGCAAGCGATCTGCTTGTGGGTAGTTTCTTTTGAAATGATGTAGAAGGCACTGGTTTGTTGTGTTTTGACTATTTAACCCACAGTGAGGGGGGAATGTCTTCTGATATACATGCGAGCTTAGGTAGGTGTTGATGACTACTGCAGGGATGCCCCTTTTAATAGTATTAGTGCCAACGAGCTTGTCTGTTCTAGAATCTGGAATATCTACTATTTCAACTGGTCTACTACTAATCTTCAGAAACGAAAAGGACATTATGAATTTGAGTATTATATAAGTACTGGCTGGCTAGGACGACAAAGTACTCCGGTAACCAAAGGGGAAGGGGAGTGAGAAGGTGAAAGGAGTGAAAACAAAGCAAAAGCTCAGATTCGAACTTACGAGGTTTGAATGCTACGAAACCGGTGCCGAATCGTTGATTTCACCCAATGATAATTCAGCCTTTACTACCCGCTCTGCCAAAGGAAACCAGGGCCCATCTATGCTATGGCGGACGGTTTCTTTTTGAGGAGTTCTTTACACCTATAACGGTTCCTCGGTGGTGCCTCAGCAGGCAACAATGTCCGGCAACACCCCAGCGACCCCGATGTCACAGCCATGCCCGCTTCCTGGTAGTACTGCGCCGTTGTAGAAAGCATCCGTAGGTCTTCTACATACATAGTTTATTACGCCCCAGCTAAGCTGTTAAGGGCTCAGATGATTATCTACATGATCTCTACCTGCGTTC
>WIGN01000435.1:0-29570 GCA_014235955.1 Colletotrichum sojae
CCGCGGCTCTCCACGCCTCATACCCCCCGGGAGGTCTGCCGCAAGGGCGGCTGCGCCCTTGCCGCCACGGCGTTAAAAATAAAACAAACAAACAAACAAACATTGTCGTCCCACTGCCAGACTTCTCTCCAGCCGTCGTTTCCCAGATGTCGGCTTCGCACCAGCTTTCGGCTTCCTAAGCACCAAGAGCGTGACATATGGACCAATTCCAATTAAAAAAGCACGTATGGCTGACCAACAAGGATCAGCAGATATCTTCCATTTGACCACCCTTCCATGACGCCGTGAAGTAATGCATGACTTTTGTCTCGTTCCCTTGAGTAATGCTTGCTCCAGAGTGAGGTACACCCGTGGCGAACCCATCAATGGGCAACACCAATACGTCGGCGAACATCCTAGGACGCCTTATATCCGTCAAGTTCTCCCATGTGAAATCTGACTGTGTCATTTCGGACAGGTAGCCGCATATCTCTTCTGTCCATCCTATCGGTCCCGACACCGTCAGCACATCGCTATCGCTGAAATCCACTGTGTTTGGGCCCAAATGCCTCTCTGGCTGGGTCTTCTCCAAAGCCTTTTCCGCGCGTAATCGTTCTGCCACTTCGTTCAAAACACGTTGTATCATCCTCCAAAGTACTGGTTGTCCCTTGGCAGCTGCGAAAGTCCACTGGCCTAGTTGGACTGGATATTTCGTACCCGGGACTGGTGGCTGAGAGTCTGCTTCTACGCCCACAATGAGACGGGTTTTGTTGCGAAATTCCTCTGGGACCCATTCTAGCAAGGGACGGACGGGTGCTGTGTCGGTATCGCTGTAGACGCCTCCCTCAAGAAAGGTGAGAACGTAGCGAATGAAGTCTGCGCGCATGACCGGCCGGTTTATTGCGTGGTACCAACGGACAGGATCGACATGATCTTGATGTATGCTATAAATGCTAGTGCCGGTATGAAAGTCATCTAATCCTGCGGCATTATGCTGAAATCGAGAGGCTAGACACTTGAGAGCTGCCAGAGCACCGTCTGAGTTGATGAAGGTATACGCAAAGGATGGATGGAGGGAAATCCATGCACCTATGTGAGCTGGAGCCTGAGCCGAAGTGGTTCCATCATTGTGATCGCCACACACACGAGGCAATGAGACTTGCCATATCTTGGGGGGAATGTGCGGTAGGAAAGTGAAAGACTTGACTACACCATGATTGATTGAGTCGTCATTGTCACTGGAGTAGGCTGGCCGACAATATCTTGTCGACGGGGTCCGTCGATAGAACCCCAATACGAGGGAAAAGATGAAGATTGTAGCTATTGTCGAGACCAAAGACTTTGAAGGACGCAACCGGACATGTGCTGGAGTGAAAAAAGGTGTTGAGAGGCTGTGTTTATCGCGGTGAAAGTTGTACATCGTTGTAATGGAACTCGGCTCTCCACAGAGGGGACACAGTGAGGCAGAAAGTTTATGTAATGAACAGAAGGTGAAAGCTCTGTATGCACAGTAAAAGGCGTAATAGGCTTTGCCAGATCTCACACTTACTATCCTTTGTAGTGGTGATGTCGGTTTATAGCTGACGTGGGATAGTAGATCACAGCTGTATTAACAAAGTACTGAAAGAGCAGCCGTCATCAGAGTTAAGATGGAGGTACCAGAAATGACTTCCCGATAATTCGCAATTCTATAATGGTTTACACAGCCTGTTCAAGCTTTTGTTTGTTGGGTCCATTTCTGGCTCTGTCTATGGCGATAATTACATGCCTGCCTGTTCGTCATTTCAGCTTCCAAGTTGACGTCCAGTTCCTGCTCTTGTCTTCTGCATCATCGGTCAAGAGCCATATTCGTACTAAGCATACCAAAGAACAGGCGTATTTGTTACAAAATGACGATGAAGAGGAGGAGGAGGAAGATGCCGACAAGAATGGCAACCTCAAAGGCTTCGTCGTCGACGACGACATCTACAATAAGATTAGCGACACTGAAGATGACTCGTCCCCGCATCCTGAACCGAAACCCAAGCCAGCCAAAAGCAAAGGCAAGGGCAAGAAGAAGGCCAAGCCGCGAAGAAGAGGCGACGACAAGAAGAGGCTCAAGAAGATCAAGGGCTCCATGTTGCAGTCTCTGCGCAAGGAAGCCAAGAAGAACGCCGTTACCTGGAGAGGGACTACAGAGGCTTGTAATGTGGGGGCCCCGCTTGAACAGGTGGGGTGGCAGGTCGCATTCAAAATATGCTCCCTCCCCCAGATGCCCAGATGCTAGCGCCAGATCCAACAGAGACAACAGACACATCTCATGTGCGGCCGATGATCCCCAAAACCCACGCGGGGTCCAGAGCCAATTCCGTCTCCCGCATTCGCCACCAACCCTTTTTGTCTCTGGTCTCGCTCCAACGGTCTGGACCCAGCACCCTGGTCAGCAATTCCACGAACTGGTTGCCTGTTCTAGCTGTTCTAGCCCCATTTAGCCCCCCGCCCGTCGAGAGCAAACTGTAGATGTTTGCTCACTCGGACCCTGCAACGTCTAATGCTTTCCTCCCCGCCCCACCACAGCGCCCATTCTAGGATTGAGCCAGATGCGAGACTGTTTGTTTTCCCAGCGGCCAAGAGCGGGTTGGTGACGTCATCGCACAAGGGGCGGCCCTGCCTCCTTGATTTCGCAGGCCTCGGGAGGAGAAGGAGGAGGTGGATGGAAGTATAAGTAGGGCGTTCTTTTCCCGGTTGGAATGAGGGATTTTCTTGGTGGGCTGGGCTTCCCACCCCTATCGCTGAGTTGCCGTTGACAGTGTCTTGACGTTGCCATATAGCGATGCCGTTGGATCTTTCCAATGATGCCAGGCATGGTTATGTTTTACTTTGTTTTCCGTTGGTCCCCCCGTTGGTCGAATATTCCCAGCGATGCCAGGCATGGTTATGCGCCCTCGTGGCCCCCCGTTGGTCGAATACTCCCAGCGATGCCAGGCATGGTTATGTGGGCGGCGAAATTCGGACTCTGCAACCTCCCCGTGGTGCCGCCTGGGAACCTATCACTTGCGTGATAGAGCCAGTGTAGAGACGTGACAGCACGTGAAGTGCAAGCGGTGGTGATCGCTATTCGCTGGAAGTTAGTTAGAAAATTCATCCAGCTCCGGCGGCCCTTCAACAGGGTGCACGCCATCTCTAATACAGTTTGGAGCAAATCTACCTTCCGTTTTGAATACACACAATCAATCTTTAAAATGTGGAGACAACTTATGGGTACACAGATCTACTTGACAAGGTTCAAAAAAGCCACATGTGGCTGCAGTGTAAGCTGCACATGTCCAGTAGTGGCCGTAATTACCCACTACCAGAAGTATCTCAAAGTCTTTGCAAGTATATAGCGTGGGCCTGATCCTTTATGCCCCACAACGACAGTGTGACTAGATTAGCAGGCTACTTATCTGGACTTACTCAGGTACATTTCTTCTAATTATCAGCCATCTTAGTCATCAGACACAGCAAAAGAAAGTCGCTATGTCACACACACGATCACGTGTAGGAAAGATGCCCGAAAGGACACGAAACTACATGGAACATTTTGCGGCTGAGAGTGTCAGCATCGACCTGACGCAATTCATACGACGACGCTGATACGCTTAAACAGCATGCCCAAATCGAACAGCAACGCTGAATCCAACGATGACGTCGGAACGAACGCAGGGGCCCACATGCGCAGCGGGCTCAAGCGTAGCCGTGGATCGGAGTCAGGTCAGTCTTCATATCCTTGCGGGAGGTCACAGACTAATCTGAGTACAGTGACAGGTATCAATGATTCAGACTTTCGACCATCCAAGCAAATCCGCACGATTGACGCGCCAGAGAACGAATCTGTAATTGCACTGGAAGAGTACACAGTGGGCTGGGTGTGCGCCCTCCCGTTCGAAATGGCCGCTGCGAAAGGGATGCTCGACCAGATTTACCCAGACCTGCCCCAACAGGACCCAGCCGACCATAACAGCTATATCTTAGGTCAGACTCAGGGCCACAACGTCGTCATCGCCTGCCTACCTGCAGGAATCTTTGGAACGACAACAGCTGCTACGGTCGCGAAGGACTTGTTGCGAACCTTTAAATCAATCCGTTTCGGTCTGATGGTTGGAATCGGCGGTGGTGTACCGTCACGCACACACGACATCCGGCTGGGCGACATTGTGGTTAGCCAACCCACCGGAACCAACGGAGGTGTCGTTCAGTACGATCGGGGGAAAACAGTGCAGGAGGGGGAGTTCCAACGTACAGGATCACTCAACACCCCGCCCCAGATCTTGTTGGCCGCCATCAGTCGTCTCCAAACAGAACACCTGACCGAAGACAGTCGAATCCCTCAATTTCTATCTGAACTCGTCATCAAATACCCAAAGATGAAGAAGAAGTCCGCATATCAAGGGATTTCGAACGATTGCCTCTTTCAAGCAGAGTATGACCATGTCGATCTAGACTCTACTTGTGGCCAGTGTGATTGTACGCAGACGATTCAGCGGGATGCCAGGGAAGATACAGATCCATTCATTCATTACGGGACCATTGCCTCAGGAAATCAGGTCATCAAGCATGGAAAGACGCGCGACCGGTTAAACAGAGAATTTGGGGTGCTCTGTTTTGAGATGGAAGCTGCAGGGCTGCAAGACTTTCCGTGTCTTGTAATACGTGGTATTTGCGACTACGCGGACTCTCATAAGAACAAGACGTGGCAAGAATACGCAGCTGCGACAGCGGCGGCGTTTGCGAAGGAGCTTCTCTCGGTTATACCGCCAGAGAGGGTTCTACAGGAGAAGCCTATCCAACAGTTAGTCTCTAGTAAGTAAAGTTCATTTATTAAATACAAAATGGTGCGGGATGTCATTTGATGCGGTAGACGGGATGGGATGCTCTCTAAAATCAGGGAACTAGAGAAGATTATGGGAAGAACAAAGCATCGGTAAGGTGGCATAATAACGTTATAATGACATACGATCGCTGCTACTAGTCGCGGAGGAACACCTACAAGTCTCGAGGCAACACCTAAATCTGTCATCTGAGCACCTCTCTGAGCATAAGCGCACCAAGTATGTAATGTCGTTGCAATATATGCGGGTTTCACTAACAAACAATTAGCCAAATACTTGAGGATCGGCCCATAGACCTTCCCATCGTTAAGGAAGCGCGTTATGATAGTGCTGATGTCCAAGACAGCCCGAAATGTGAGAGTGGAACTCGACTTCGTATTCGGGAGACGATACATCACTGGGCACACGACGACTCTGCCGAACCTCGGCCTGCAGGAACCGGCAAATCTACCATCGCGCGCACTGTTGCCGACTCTTTCGCCGCCGAGAAGCGACTTGTTGCTTGCTACTTCTTCAAGAGAGGAGAACAGGGCCGCAATGACACCACTCGACTGTTTCCCACTCTTGCCATGCAGCTTGCTGAAGCGATCCCTTCCTTCAAAGGATGTCTTCAGAAGTCACTGTACGGTCTTGACAGAGATGCAGTGGAACAGAAGGGCCTTGAAATCCAGTTCGAGAAGCTCCTATGGCTCCCCTTGAGGAATCTACCTCCCATCGACGCGAGTAATGTGTCTAGGGTGATTATCATTGATGCCTTGGACGAATGTGAACGACCTGAACGTCTCCCGCGGGTTCTCAACCTATTGTCGAAGCTTCGAGACATCACTGCGGTGCGCTTGTTCGTCTTGTTCACAAGCAGGTCTGCTCCTAAGATTATCGACGCCTTTAACCCTCTCCTGGGGAACAAGATTGTTCGCATTTTAGAGCTCCATCGAGAGTTCTCTGAAGATACCAACACTGACATCCGAACCTTCCTCAAGGCGAGATTTACAGACATCAAAATGAAGCGCAGGGTCCAACAAGACCCCTGGCCCGCTGTCGAGGACTTGAATCGCCTTGTTCAGCTGGCTACAAACCCCGAACCACTCTTTATCTATGCTGCAACTCTTTGCCGTTTTGTCTATGATGAACAGCGCCCGAAGAACCCAAAAAGCCAATTGAAGCTATGGCTTAAGCAGTGTGAAAGTAACAAGTCTCAGCTTCATCAGATTTACGACCCCATCCTCAATCAGGTATTCCTTGGTAATGAGGAAGCGGAATCTGATCAGCAGCTACAATTCTTGGGCGCTCTTGTTCTTCTCGCCACCCCACTTCCGGCTATCTCCCTCACGCTTCTTCTCGGCATAGACATGGATGACGTGAACTGGTGGCTTCCGGAGTTGCATGCAGTGTTGGATATCCCTGCCGAGCCTGATGGACCAATACGGCTGCTCCATAAATCATTCAGCGACTTTCTTCTTAGTCCTTACGACTCCGGGGTGGGCAAATATCGAGTAGACCCCGCAGAAACACACGCGATGCTGGCGGCGAAATGCATTCAGTGTATGAAAACGAGACTCAAACGGGACATCTGCAACATTCAAAAGCTAGACATGTCCAGAGATGACATCGATCAGGAGGTTATTGGTACACACATCCCTGCCGACCTCGAGTATGCCTGTCTTTACTGGGTTTACCATTTGCAACGTAGCGGACGGTTACGAGGAGATGACGTCTGCGTGTTCCTCTTTGAACACTTTCTTCACTGGCTAGAAGCTCTAGCACTTCTGGGGAGGCTCTCGGCTGGGGCCCTTGCGGTTAAGGAGCTTCTGAACACATTCCAGGTTAGCAAAGCTATTCTCGTGCTATGTTTAAGCTAACCAACCCTTCTCATAGCAGCTTCCCAATGCACCCATAGAACTGAGTGAATTTGCCAAGGATGCCGCCAAGGTCATTGCAGGCTTTGGGTCTATTATTGAGCGGACACCTCTTCAGATTTATGGGGCTTTGATATTGCTCTCTCCGGTTATGAGCAAAGTGCGGCAAAGATTTTGGGATCAACGGCTGCCATCCATTATTTGTATTGAAGGTGTGAAATCTGATTGGGATGCATACCACCAGACACTCGAGGGCCACGGCGGCTGGGTCACGGCGGTGGCCTTCTCGCCGGACGGCCAGGTAATCGCGTCGGCCTCGCACGATAAGACGGTCCGGCTCTGGGACGCAGTCACGGGCGCGCACCACCAGACACTCGAGGGCCATGGTGACTCGGTCAGGGCGGTGGCCATCTCGCCAAACGGCCATGTAATCGCATCAGCCTCGCACGACAAGACGGTCCGGCTCTGGGACGCAGCCACGGGCGCGCACCGCCAGACACTCGAGGGCCATGGTGACTCGGTCTCGGCGGTGGTCTTCTCGCCGGACGGCCAGGTAATCGCATCGGCCTCGTACGACAAGACGGTCCGGCTCTGGGACGCAGCCACGGGCGCGCACCGCCAGACACTCGAGGGCCACGGCGGCTCGGTCTCGGCGGTGGTCTTCTCGCCGGACGGCCAGGTAATCACGTGGGCCGAGTCCGACGAGACGGTCCGGCTCTGGGACGCAGCCACGGGCGCGCACCACCAGACACTCAAGGGCCATGGTGACTCGGTCACGGCGGTGGCCTTCTCGCCAAACGGCCATGTAATCGCATCGGCCTCAGACGACGAGACGGTCCGGCTCTTGGACGCAGCCACGGGCGCGCACCGCCAGACACTGGAGGCCCACTGCTACAGGGTCATGGCGGTGGCCTTCTCACCGGACGGCCAGGTAATCGCGTCAACCTCGACCGTATCGGCCTCGTTCGATGAGATCCGGCTCTGGGACACAGCCACGGGCGCGCACCGCCAGAAACTCGAGGGCCACGGTGGCTCGGTCTCGGCGGTGGCCTTCTCGCCGGGCGGCCAGGTAATCGCGTCGGTCTCGTCCGACAAGGTCTGGATCTGGGACACAGCCACGGGCGCGCACCGCCAGACACTCAAGGGCCACGGCAGCTTGGTCTTAGCGGTGGCTTTCTCGCCGGACGGCCAGGTGATTGCGTCGGCCTCGTACGACAAGACGGTCCGCCTCTGGGACGCCGCCACGGGCGCGCACCGCCAGACGGTCGAAGGCCGCACTAGGAGTCTCACATTCGACCCATTATCCAGCACGCAACTGCTTACCGATTTCGGAGTTGTAGACTTGCTCACAGACTCTCTGGTAAGCGGATCGCGGTCACCCGAGGAAATGGTGTTATCTCCAACTATCTGCGGACTTGGCCTTAGTTCTGACGAGACCTGGATTATGCAAGGGAATGAGAGGGTTGTCTGGCTCCCTAACGAGTATAGACCAACGGCGTCAGCCGTTAGAGGTTCGGTGTTGTTTATTGGCTGTTTATCAGGACGTGTAATCCACATTACGGCCACAATAATGTGACCGTAGCAAAGTAGTGCAATTATCACAAACAGCATGCATTCCCTTATGGTTTTAATATGCTCCCTCATAGCGTGCCACATGAAGGGTCTGGGAGGGCAAACCTATTTATTTCTGACGCTAAGTCTTGAGCGTGGTCAATGTCTTTCTGTGCAATTCTTTTGCGTTCTTTGGTGACTAATACATGCTGAGATAACATTGTTACTGAAATGATGCAGCGTAAGCCAGCAGTGAAGTTAGTACATAGGTCGCCTTGATATTGTGAGACTTGTTCACGATCAAGCGCAGTATTTGACGTAGTAGCCATGTCGAGAAGACCCCACCAGCACAACTACTGGTCTGGAAGTCACTAGGCCAGGACGCCTATGTATACAGTATTTAGACCAGCCTCATTTGGTACTGTGTGGGGCAGTCTTAAAACGTCGATGTGTGTTATCAGGAGGAAGATGATTATGCTCCTAACTGTATAATTGTCTCTTCCAACCCCATGATTGAACCTCCCCCTCCACTCTCATACTTCTATTGTGATTGCGAATGCTGTGGGTACTCACAGTATTTATAGTATGTTCCTTTGATGTCGTTTGCCTAGGCGTGCAATGTCTAAAGCCTGCGGCTAGAATGAGCCCTCCTGTAGATAGTAGGGGATTCGTGACATCAGTTAGGCGGCGACAAGTGAGCGCGGTATCGAGCTTATACTAGGGTAATCTTAGATTAACGCATCTCAAGCATCAAACAATAGCCAGATTAGCGCCAATGGGGAGCAATGATACTAGGCATTGTGCGCCGGTTGCCGATTGCCGGTCGGCTCTTTCTCCCACCATCACTACAGGTTGGCAACAGCCATTGACGCCATCTTTGTGGCTTGGTGGGCTTCAAGACGGCCCTCAAAACGCCTCCCTATGGAACAAACGTTGCCATTAGGATGGATGTGAGCATACGTGCATGGTGGTCGGGGATGCGTTTCGAGGTCCCGCTGGCGTTCCTTCCCGGCATGTAGGACAGTAGCAGGGAGAGGTGGGCGAGGGGGCGGGAACGGAACAGATACCTGTGGAAGCGATGCTATAGAGCACATAGAGCACATAGAGCACATAGAGCACATAGAGCACAATCCCAGAAGCCGAGAGCCGGAAACCGGAGTGGGTTGCAATGTGTTGTCTCCGCGTAGCATGGACTTGTGGTGAGCCCAGAAATTCCCAAGCTGCGGCTACTGCCCACCACTGGCGGCCACTGCTAGCCGCTTTCACTCTGAGCGGCATGCCCGGCTGATTGGCCAATTCCGATATTGAGTTGCGCTTCGGCTGCTTGGTCCTTTGTGTGCCCTGAGCTGATGCCAGCTGGCAGCAGGGCTGCTCTCCATCGTGCGGCAATCCGTCCCGCACCCTTACAAGACCATGCCCGCGACGGTTGTGAGCCTTGCCTGGATGAATGCTGCGTTGGAGGTGCTTGTTACCTTCTGTTCTGACCTTGCCATGCTTCGGGCTCAAGGTTAGTTATCGCTGCTGCTTTTGAAATCGCCCAGTCATGATTGAACACATGACGGGCATAAGCCCCTGCTGCATGGATACAGCCGCGGCTGAAATCAGTTTCCTGTCGCTACTTCGAGGCTGTCAATACAGCTAAGCTGGTTTTGTTTCTTCAGATAAGGAAGGTGGCAAAAGCGAAATACCACTGCCATGTGGGTTTATGACGAAACACAAGTTCACCTGCTCCACGAGACGGATAGTCCTCCAAAGCAACAACTGCCTCTCTATCCTGTCTTTTCCATCAGTGAGGCTGAGTCTCGACTGATCTTGGCATTCGCGAAATAACGACGCCCGGCCACAGCCGTGTGCTATACCGTACGTACCAGCCATGACCCCGGTCGAGCAATGAATCAGTAGCTTGAAACACGCGAGACGTCAAAGGCAATATTGGATTCTCCTGTTCATCAAAATACCACCCGCCACTATATATAAAAGAAGCCATAATACCACATATCAAACCGCATCAACAACGCACACTTCACTTTTTCACCCTCATATTATATCCGACACCTAGCATACGTCGTCTACATTGACTATACAGACTACTGGTTCCAACCTCGGAAACCCTTCCAGATGGAAACACAATCGGCTTATGATAACAACGAAGATGACACCTCGGCGATGGAATGGCAAGCGAGAAGCATTCAGGGACACAGCCAAATTTGTGGTGAATTTTACTATGACGTGGTTTGGGAACCAACTTGGGAACCCGAACTGAGACTTCAGCATATGGCAAAAGAAATTATCGCTTGGAACAAACGACATGACTACTCGGATTTCAAAAGACAACCGCTCCGTCAATTTGACCCTACCCTGAAGCATTGGTCGGGAAAGGTCATCGGGCGAGATGAGAGAGACGGCCAGACACACTACAAGATCGATTGGCAAATCACTAGGGAACCGGAAGCCAATTTGAAGCATGCCAAGGGCCTCTTAAGCGAGTATTGGAGGAGGCATCGTACAGAGCCAAGCGCAAGTGTGGAGGATAGGAATGGGATGAGCCCATGAGACGGCGGTGTTTCAATACTTTTAGACCACAGCCTACATGTGCAATCTAGAGGAGGCAGTCTTTGACCACACAGGAAGAGGATTCTGTACATATGATCGTTCTCCGATGCTCTATCCTAGTTGGTCGTGGGACGATGTACATAAACAAGTCAGTTCTCATTACATTTTTAACCTCAACTTACTCAGCTTCATCCGCCAAGCCTGCCAGTGAGTGTTGTAACCTGAGATGGTTCCTTCTTCTGACGAACACACGATATCTGCAGTGCCTCTCACATGGCGTTGTAGCTTACAAAGCCCACATACTCCTGTCATTGAACAGGCCTTTCCGTGTAACTACGTGTATTTCATGGTCGCTGTCATGGATCGGCCATGTAGTGTAGCTTGTGATTATCTTTCGACCCAGTAATGTGTCTTTCGGTCCGCTGGCTTACCGATACTAAACCCAGACAGTGCCTTCCCATCACAGCCACGTTTTGATGAACCGCTGTTGTACAGCACTCAATTGTGTACTACGTATTATGACCAGAACAGTCAAGGTGTCAAGATGAATCATGGACGCTTCGCGATTCTACAATTACATAAAACGTCCTCGTTTCGAAAGAACGTCTGCCTCTTCCATGCCTCTCTTCCTCGAGCTTTGAATCTCAGCCTGCGTCCTCTCCCCCGCATCTGGACTCTGTCCACCGATGTCCTCTGCCGTCGTCATTGCCAGTGCCATCAACGGAGCAAAGGCGTCCTCCGCTGTGTCCGCATTATCGTCATCGGGCGATTGGCCGTACGTCTTCTGCAGGGAATCTTCCAGTGTCTCGCCCGCAAAGCTTGGATGTGGGTCTGTGATGGAATCTGACGTCTTTGAACCCTGGAGCGACATGGAGAAAGCTGCCGGCGACATGGTACCACAAGACAGCTCCATGGGAGAGGTTTCCATCTCCAAACGGTTGATATGCTCGGCTAGTGCCTTGATGTCTCGATCCTGGGCTTCGATGCGTGCCTTGTATTGTTGGTTATCTTTGTGAAGTTGCTGAAGCAGCGCGTCTTTCGATGTAGCATACTCGCGCCAGCGCGAGATGCATGTTGTCATCTCGTGTATGATGATAGCAACAAGCCTCGCGGTGAGGTTTTCGGGCCTGCCGGTTGTAGCAAGCTGAGGTACTTCCATCTTGGTTCAAGTTGTTGCCAATACTGTCGCGCTGATCGATCATCTGATTTCGGTACAGACGGCGTTCTTTTGAAGCAAAGCAATGCCATTGGAGCAAGCACAAACGGTACTTGTAGACAGCCCAAAGTAGACGTGCTGTCGCGGTTGTTATGCGAGCGTAAAGCGGATCTTGAGATGTTTCTGCCATCGGATAGCCAGAATCAGCCTTTGGAGTTTAGAGCCTGTCCCGTCTTCTACTCTTCCCTTCTTCGGCCAAGATTGTGACGTCAAAGAAAGAGCCAGGTCAATCATGTTTGCTGCCAGAATGAGCTTTTTGACAACTCTTCCCCATGGGTAAGGGCTCATGCAAGCACGAAATTGCCTTGAACTGAGCCTCATTGGGGCGCAAATCAACACACACACACATCTATACAGTGTCTCACAGTTGCTTTGGTCCATGATTGAGCAAACCACCAACTTCTATTCAGCCGCATCTCAGCATGGCCTTGGTCGACCAGTCACGTATGTGTACTGTGAGATTGCGCTTCAAGTGCTTTTGTTGTTATATCGCCAGCCCGACTTCTGCCTCAGGGGTGCCCTTTCCACAAGTGCTGTGACTACTTCCTACAGTAGCCTCTACGTCTCTTGAACAGGATGCTACCGGCTGCCGGTCGTTCATTCGCCCTACTTGCGCCTGCGGGGTGTTCATGGCCCAGGACAAGGTATTCTTGAGGGTCCTGCGGCAGCCCACACACCCCTCACCGAGTTACTACAACCAAAACATGAAAGACAAACCAACAGGCCTCCAAGGAGGCACTTTGAGTCAAGATCTGATAGAGATAGTGATTAGCTTCTTCGACTACCCCGGCCGTTCGGGTGTTGCCCAGCCCTGGTTGATCTGCTTGCCTGTCACGCAGGTCTGTCTGGATCTGTATAGTATAAAATCTTCCCAGTCCCTTTGGACCGTTGCCTCTTGATCCATTTAACCCATACATGTTTTTCAAACGACCATACTGTTCGTTGTTCATCCATCAACGCATCTCTTTTGTCTTATTCGTACCACACCATGCCCATCAAAGCTGCGCATCCAATGGCAGGCCTATGGTATCAGATTTCAGCAGCTGCCATTTGATTTGATAAGATCAAAGCCACCATTGACGCGATAGGCGTACGGTTCAAGACTTTGTGTACGCCCAAAACACAGTCACGTTTGTCGAGACGATTGTGCGAGATCCTCGGATCAAAGCGCGCATGGGGGGCTGTTGTAACTATAGAGTAGAAAAGGGCCTCATTGGCCACAGTCCGCCTCCAACTTACTTCGCTCCCGGAATGATTGCGGGACCTAATAATGCATCACGGCGTCATATGCAAAGATCAAACATTACCATAACTACTGTAGCTATTCAGAACACAACATCCAGTAGCTTCAGCTAGCAAGACCACGCGATTGAAACCTATCCCTCCGCTCTGGATACGACAAAGTGGGTCCATTCTCCCAGAGAACGGCTACTTGTCTCCAAAAAGACGATCTTTACTGCGTTGGACAGCCCCCTTCCGAACGTAGTAGCGCTCATCTTCGCGCAAGAGGGATAGACCACCTTTGAGCCAATTTCGACTGAAACTCGCTGAAAGGGCGGAAACTCACTGCACTGCGAAACTCAGCCGGTCGGCATTACCGGCAGCAAGCTGTGATGTTCTAGAATCCTCCATGGAAGTGGAGCTCCAACAGCTGATGCTGCAATTGCCAAAGCAGCCAGGGAAGTAGACAACTGAACTTCGGCTGAGGAGGCTTGCAGGGTGCGTGTCACGCCTCCATACAAAAATGGCATCGCTACCTCGTCAACAGTACATGCAGTGATTGCTATTGCCATAGACGCCGGCGGTTGGTCCGCGTGGTTCGCCACAACATATAATAACAAGTTTTCCGAAGAAGATTCAGTAGAGCTCTATTGATCAATCGCGCAGGCCAGCATGTTCTGGTGGCAGGCGCGATGCCTGGCTAGGAACTGGGCCATCATCAAAGGCGGGCCCCGTAGGCGATCAGCAGCTGAACTGCACCTTCACTGTTGTTCCGATGGGCAAAGAACAGCGGACGTTGTCCCCACTCTCCCGGGATGTTCGGGTTAGCCCCGTGTTGAAGTAGGAGCTCAGCGCAGGCGAGGTTGTTATACAGAATTGCAACACCCAGAGGTGTATGCATAAATGGTTCGGCGGGGGCTCTGTCAGTCATCGAATACCCGTCATTTTGCCAATCGATCATAGATAGACAACAGGACTTTACTGACAGGCCGAAACCGTCTGGTCCAAAATCGAAGAGCCGCCGTAAAATATCATAACCCTCGGTTTCCGCCGACAAATTTGGTAATCCAAAATCGCCTGCCAGGGTATGTAGGATCGTATCTCCGATCGAGTCACGTAAGAAGAGGTTTGTAGAACGCGAGAGCATGTGGCGCAATGCTTGGGTTTTCCGCCCACAATCGAGCTGACGTTGTTGACAAGCATTCGTTGATACCTCCCGTCGGAAGAGGCGTTCTGGCGTGCGAACGAGAACATGGAAAATAAAGTCATTCTATCAGGTGTGTTAGAGCGCATCCAGCCACGGTCTAGCGTCAGCGGTACCATATGAGCCCCCTGGGTTTCTTGGCGTTCTTGATTCCCGACCCAGTCCCTCGACGATGCCAGTGTCGAACTAGCAGCCTCGTCGTTGCTGTCGGCGGTTCTCGAAGCTGAGGCAGTTTCGAATGGATCTGGATATCCGTGTTCGAGGTAGGAGGCATCGTCCGTCGGCACATGTTGTATTGGGACACCACCTGTCTGCACGGGACTATCGCTGCTAGAAACTGGCGTATATACACCGGAAGACCACGAGTCAGAAGAAGTAAGGGTTTCTTCAAATTCCACGGGATACGGATCGGCACCGAAGAAAAGCTCTGATGAATCTCGGTTCCGTGGCTCCATCGCGTGAGTCGAAACTTGCGTCAGCGAGGGCCAAGACAAACGAAGGCCTCTGCAAAAAATACGTTTCGTTGCTAATGTGGCATCAAAGGCGACTTAATCAAGGTTAAGATGTTTATACCTTTCAGTCTACCGGAGTTCAGAAGCTCTGTTCGAAAAGCAGAATCCGTCGCTCATACGTAGGAAGTACTTCAACAGCGTCTTATTGATCTATCGACTGCTGCAGTATCAGAAATTTGCGCGACGTTTTTCGTGTTCGTAGAAGCCGCAACTACCTATGCGCGACACCTCCCAAACAGGCCACAGGCTCGAAAGTTTCTTTTGGCCATCTTTATCGCATCAATTCAGTCAGCTACATACAGAACATGTGCAATCAACCATACAGTATGTATACAGAACATAGCAAGGACCACCGAAGTCAAATATCCTGAAAGGATGACTACCACGCCCATTCCAGGAGAAAGTCTATCCGCCCAGGCATACATGAAAACACTTCACGCATCTCAAGGCAGAAACCAGCAAAGGAATTTAGCATTCTTACACAATCGCGTCGTGACTAGTAAGAGTTACGGCCTAGAAAGCGAATCGCATGGAAATGGAGGACTCTTCACCCAAAAGTGAGTTTTATTAGCAGCTCACTTCCTCTTCAAGTTATGTATTGATAGTTCCTCTCCTAGCTGAGACGGGCGCGCGCGACAGTTCGCCAAGTCTAAAACCGCCTGCTCCTGCCCGAGGCGGAAACGCAAAGCGTCTCGTTACACGTAATTCATGGCACGCTTTATATCTTATCGCCTAGAGCATGCTAGAAAACTGACTATTTGCTAGCCCAAAGAGCGCCAAAAAGGGCCGCCCGAGCGACGTCGTTCAGCATGCAACAATCACTCCTGGGGCCACATTTAGCTGGGTGACGAACGGCAGACTTGTCATGGAGTTTGTCAATGGCAGGATGGCGTACTATTTTGTGTCCGACGATGGTCATGTGATAGGTGTCTACCCTGGTGTTTGGAGTTGTCCACCTGTGTTCCAGTGGTCGCTAAATTGAAAGTTGGCAAGTAATCAGTTGAACCAGTATTTCCAGATGATTCTACACTGAAACCCATGTCATCAGTTTCTTTATTACTGAGTCCTTGTATATTGTATCAGTAGTAGGAATTAGCATAGCTATAGTGGAAAATGCAAGACTTAATGCAGCTTATCGTTGTAATCTTGCGGCACGATGCTATCACAACGCAGGAATTTCAAAGATACAAATGCATTATATTTTCCAAATCCTCAGATCTCACCAAGACAAAGTCTGCTACAGTATACACCAGACATTCTGGCTTTGTATAAATCCCGGCTTTGACTAGACACACTAAAAAGCCACCCCTTTCCCCGTCGGATGGCGCATCCTTAGCTTGCGCCTTGTTCCTCCCGCCTCTTCCCGTTCATGTGTATTGGGGATCTGAAGAGAGGGCCGAGATCTCTTAGTTAACTCCAAGTCCCTGAGACATATCGTCTGGTCTGACGTTGGTGGTTTGTTCATGGAACCAAACTCACTGCCCGGGCGAAACGGGGATGGCGGGTCATCAGTACCACTGCTGGTCGCAGCTCGGTTCGCCTCCTCCAGTCGTCGTTGAAACACAGATTTTTGGAGTAAGTTTTGCGGATGTGCTTGTGATGCAGAATGGGATGCTGCAAAAGCCGGAAAGAGTAAAAGATCTTCATAAACATCAGCAACTGATCGCCCGAACTTTGCAGGAAAGCAGTCTTGCGAGTACGGTGGTGTCATCGTCTGAGATTGCAAGGTCGAGATGACGAAGTTTTAAGATTTCATGGCATTAGGGTTATTTATTGAAATGTCACACATCCATCAGCCACATATGACGACAATCCCATCGCGTGAGGCTACCGAGACAATCTAACACATGCAATATACCACCTTTATGTCTACAGCTACTTCTGGCCCCAGATCACCAGTGCTATAAAAGACAAGATGACGGGTGGCTTTACATACATACATACAGTCTCTCATTACACATGCTGAGTTACATCGCAGAGACCACCATGGAAATCTGGGCGTTTGCCAATATACACACTACTGCTCCTACAGCAGGCCCGGTCCAGTCACCTTCAAGCACAGTGACCGAGCTACCTCAAATGTGCACTTGGGCTCAAAGAGAGGATCTGCCAACCACAACGACAGCTCACACTACTTTACTGCTGAACACGCCGACTTCCACCCATCGATTCTGGAACGCTACCTTCGCCCAAAATACACCAAACATCAGCACTGTGATCAGCGTGACAACGACAACACCCAGTAGTAATCTTGAGCCGTCTTGGACATACCACAAACCGACAATGGACATATCCACGGTGGTACCCGTCAGCGCAACTGTCTCGCATCGCGCCCGCTGTGACTGTCTTGCAGCCTTGTTTATTTTCTTTGTCGTTGTATCTTTCTGGGAACATCTCGGTTAGCGGGGCCACGGGCTTCTCAATGATGCTGATTAGCCAACATTTGTGGCAAAGAGGAAAGCAGCTAGTACTGTCACAGGCGGATGTCTGTCTGGGTTAAGTGTACCAGCTCTATGCTTCGGGTTTCAGCAAAGTTTTCCAGATTGGACCCTGTAAGCTCGGCATTCCCTGTCAACACAACCACAAATATCTACCATGAGGTTACCGTTTCTCAATCACCGAACTCAGGGTTATTCGCTTAACCTCCTCTTACTCTGCTAGAACCGAGAGAGATAGGGCTTAATGACGAGACCGACAGGAAAACGAGACCTCCCAAAGCCCAGGGTCAAATAGATGGACGAAACAGGCAAATGGAGTGTGTCAAAGTGGGATACCGAGCAGTATTTGAGGACTTTTCCGTCGTTTACACAAGTTAATGAATAAATTGACAGTTATATACACACACGCAACAAACCCTATGATCGACCCTCGAAATAAACATTCTTCCCCACTAGTGACCCAGTTGACTCTCGGATAGTCTAAGACTATCGTCCGCGATGCTCCATGGGTCTTTGTGCTTCAGATACCGACCGGTATTATACTTCTCAGTGTCAGCTGTATGAAGCGCAAGATCTCTGACAGAACGAACCTCATCATCTTCTATCTAGGCTTTGGACGGGGCGGCGGCTTCGGAACACCCATGGGATCATATGCTCCACGTCTTCGGTCTGTGTTTCTGGTGGGGCTGCTGTGGACACATATTTTGTTGTTGTAGTGCTGCCTCGCTTTGCTGTGGATGTTGACAATCTGTCGCCGAGGCCTTGCTCAGCGGTTCGCGGGCTTTGTATGTGTCTTGTCTTACTCCTTTACCCCTATTCATTGCCGGCATTAAATTATTCGCAATCTCGTCACAGAACCAGTAGACCCGGCACAGGGAGAGTCCCATATGTTGACGCTATAGTGGGGTTAAAGTTGCAATACACAGAGGAAGACCTCAAGCCTGCAGCATTGCTTAAGGTATGATGGTATAATGAGAGCAGTGGAACAAGTTTTAAATGCCACTCACTTTCAAGAGATACGCCTTATGCAACAGCAGACACATGAATGTCGGAATTAATAATGAAGAGGCGAGCCAGGAGCGGGTAACCTCGTAATTCCATCTCGTCGCTAATTTCTTTTAAATTATTTAACATGCTCACTGCGTCAGTTCTAATACTCAACTAAATGTGAAAACGAAATCGAGAAGAAGATGACAAGACATCAATGCTGCTGACTCCAGGCTTATGACAATCCAAATCCTATGAAATATTATTAGCAGCACGTGCCAAAGACACAACTTAACCATTGAACATATTGAGGTTCCGAGCCTTTGAGGCCGGCCAAGGTGCTATTCTACCTCGAGTGCCAAAGTTCCTTTAAACTGCCTTTTTCGTCTTGAAATGAAGAAGCATCTTCATTTAGTTTTGATCACACCAAACCTGTCAGTATAACACTCAGATGGGTGCTCGTCAAATTGATATTACGTAGTTATTGAAACTTGAGGTTTGCGTGCGCAAGAGGACTGATTCTAACCTATTCTGACCTGCAAATCAACTCTAAAACTATTCTTGCACCAACTACATGAGATAATGCGGCGACAACAGTTCCGCCTCGTCGGCTCATCAAATCAGGGGCTGCCAATGGTATATTGAGTGCCGAGACCAAGTCAGTGATCAGCAACAAGATAGCACAGACGGACGCATGCCAAGACATCGAGTGCGGCAATCCATTGCGGCATGGCTGCCAGTAAAATCCGCTCCAGACCCTTAATTTGCTTATATCCCGAAGTTACAAACAGCTCCCGAAACATTCTGCTTGTTTGTTATTGATTTACAGCCAAGACCAAAATCGGTTTCCAGTTCCATACTTCCAGAACTGAATGCCATCTAAGCCGTTTGTGAATCTTCGGATAACGAAGTCGCAAGAACACAAACACCCCTGCTACGTAGCCGAAAACGTCCGTTATTCAGAAAGCAATCACCGGCCGTTGGTATAAACAACTTAATCACCAGGACAACTCAAAAGCCATTTTTGGCTTCCGCATAGGGGCATCATCAGCTCCGAGCTTCCGCCGGTTTGCTTATCAAGCCACCAAGCTCAGCCAAAAGCAGCTAAGCTTTGACGGAATACCCATTTGAATACCTGGAAACTGGACACCAGTGGTGGTTGCGACTGCAAAGATCCATAAGGCATCACGGTATGCTGTAATGCAAAAGCCGCAAGAGAACGAAGAAGTGGCGAGAAAGCAAACTGGCTCACATCGAAGCCCATAACAAAGCCCATGATTGCTTCCGTCCGACAAAAGTCGTATTTGAGGGCGATGAAGTCACGTCCCAATAGCCAGTCTCGGTTGTTGTGATGTCGTAGATCACATTCGAACTCGGAACCTCTTCAGATCACTCTAGTCAAGAGAACATGGCTCCTGTGGTGCCGGACGAGGCCGTCTTCACATACGACAAAAAGGCTAAAGAGAAGGTCCGGAAATGCGGGACAAGCGCGAAACGAAAGGCCTTACAGCTGGGCAAAGGCGCTCGAGTGTTTTCAGCCGTCATTCACTTCAATCCGACCTACGGACAACTGGATGGAGCTGTCTACATCCCCGAGGGCCAGAGCATGCCCGATGTCAACCAGTTTGTAAGCCATGGCAGCAGATCATTGTTTCGTGGTGTGAACTGACGTGCATTGAAACCAGCTGGCGGAACTCGCCAATGGCACGCACGAAATTGTGGGCCAACGTCGAGGCACACGCCGTCGACGGAAGACAACCAACGCCGAGTCTAGTCAAACCTTGGTAGAGACTAGTGACACCAGAATGGTGGAGGTTGCAAGCAGCGTGAAGGAAGAGCCTGGTTTTGTTGTGGCCGAAGTTGCAGGGACGAATGGAGTTGCGAGTGAAGATGCGGACGCCCCCCACGAGATCGAGGCTGATGAGTATTGCGTCGCCACCTTCGGCGATACGGCGTCAGACACCGGGCGAGACGAGGCCCCTTCGGACGAAGACCCTATTAGCTTAGCAGACCAGAGGCCACCTGCAGAGGCAGCACAGTTCGACCAAGATGTCTGCGGCATGGAGGACTCTGTCATGGGCGGCACTGATACTGCGAGTGCAATCAACGAGGGCGAGCAGGATTCCTTCGTTGGTTTACTTGAGGTTGGCTTGCATGACCTACTCGAAATGGAAGCCGCCGGCGAGTGCGCGCCTACCTTGGGCCCAATTGGTGATAGCAAGCCAGGCAAGCTGGAGGGATGGACAAGTGATATCATCCCTGATCGGGAAAGGCCGCGCACGGAAAAGACAGGAGGCGATGTGATCATGGAAGAAAGAGCGGAGACGAAGAAAGCAGCCTCGATGCAAGAGAGGAAACCCCCGAAGACGCGGCCAACTGCTGCACGCGTCTGCCATGCCACGAGGAGTACACAAAGGATTCACCGGTTCCTTTACCTAGTTTTCAAGCAGATTCGACTCGCCAGACAGCAAGAAGACTACGAGACTGGGCATGCTCGCGAAAACAAGCTAGGCGTTCATCAGTGAGGAAAGTCCAGGTAACGACGGGGAGCCGAGGAACCAGAATGTGGGCGGATATGAGAGATCAACGCAATCACGAAGTCCGTAGAATCTCATATAGGCATTGTTAAGCCCTTAAAGATCTCAATAATATTGAGCGACTCCAAACGACTTCGGAATTGAAAATTGACGGCTTAGGCTAATTTGGAAATTGGACATGGCCGGCCGGTACTCAACATGACTAGATGACGTCGCTGTGCAAAGAGGCACCGCACCGAAGAGACGCCGCACTCAACCTCAGTCTTAACTATAAAGGAGGCGACATTATTGGTGGGATTTGAATATTTGCGATTTATTTTAGGACCGCTGGGGAGTTCCTAATAGTGTCACATTATAAATTGAGTATCCTGTTATAACAAAGATGTATTTCTGCTAGTAGGTACTTTTAGGTAAAATAATTATAGAAGGGCTTGGTAGTATCTTATATAATACAAAAACGCAACTTATAGATTGTTCTATCCATTTCATTTATAATATATAGTTAACTGCTGTCTATCTGGGCGTGATGTCTAGTATATATATAATATAACTAAGAGGCTGCGTCTTTGCTAAAGCTTCCTACTTATGTGCAGGTCTAACATTGTTTCAGTATAGTGGCTTAACGACAATGCAGCTTTCGTCCATAACATGGACTGCATTTTCCGGTTCAGCAGTATTGAGAGGTTGCTTATCTAGAGATTCATCTGACTGTACGGCGTGCTTCAAGCCCGCTGCCGGCTTCCCGTCTATGCAAGGAGACTGATACTGTCTTAGATTCTGATGCTATGTCGAACGCGTGAGATCATATGGAGCTTGGTAGCTGTAACAGGAAGCCTGGGAACTGTCGTCGGGGTTTGACGCAGTCACCAGACAGGCGCCACTGTAACTACTGATTGCTGTTGTTAAAGGTATCTCAGCGTAGAAAGAATCCCTGAATAAAGTGGCAGTGACGTCCGTCTGTTGTTGAATTAAGGGGCCCTCTTTAATAAGACTCCGGAGTGATTGTACTACCTACCACCCCCAGCTTGTAATCTTCGGCGGGAATGCCAGTGACAGCACGGGAGCCAACATCGGGTCATCTAGTAGAAAAATAACGATCAAATCACCATGAAAATCACGATCGATGTGGATAGAGCAGGTTGTAGGCGATTGGCGGCCGGCTATGCTCGTCTGACTGGCCTTGCTAACTATTCGGCCAGAGGGTCCCATTCGCACGGCTACGTCGCCAGGAGCGTGAGCAAAATAAGCCCAGGCAGTGCATCCGTATCCGTCGGGGAGAGTTACCCAGGCCAGCTGAGCAAAGGGTTGCTAAGGAGACGTGAATCTCACTCGTCTGCGTTTCGTTAGGGTCCAAGTTGATGTCAATAGAACGATCGGGGGCTCCATACAGTTTCCAACGTTTGCTGCTGATCACCCAAAGGTGGTTGCAAATGGGATGTATAGAGCAGCGCACGACTTCTGCTCGGACACTCAACATGCTCTGCTGCATCAGATAGCCAGCAACTTGGCCTGTTCCGCCTATCGTGCTATTCTGCGTAACGTATAAAATCTGCTAGTTTTCGCCCTCCGTCGTAATCAGGGTTCCGTCTAAGTACCGCACTACTACTCGAACTGTTCTATAGAGAAGGATTACAGGGAAATCCATGTCTAGTTGTGTTGTAGGTACGACCGTGGCGGACTGAGAAAAGGTAATGATTAAAGAGTAGTGATCGAAGCGTGCATAGACTACATACGAGTCGGGGGAGGGGCTCTATCGGGGTTATACAGCGATGCCTTGGGGGCCAAGGTAGACGCACCCTGGCAACAACCGCGCCTCAGCGCTGTCTTTTCATGCTGCAGGAGTACCCTATGCCTGCGGTCACCTATCTTACCCTGAAGCTCGACGTCATTCTGGCCCATTCGCCGCGGCCACGCCTGGAATAAGGGCATCTCTCTTTTTGCCAGCTGGAATGCGCACTTGCGACTGCGCGACTCGGCGTCGCCTCCACAGCCGTCCGCCGACACACGGTAAGCGGTACTGGCGCGGTCGCGAGGCTGGCACCACAACCCCCCAACCGTGACGCAACAGAAGCCGTATCCGTGATGCAGGTAGTCCTGTGGCAACGCCAAGCTTCCTCGTTTGATTCGTTAAGCTCTGGGCGACACGAGCGTTCGTACGACCGGCGCATGCTTTGTCTCGTTACGAGAACGACCACTTCCGTCTCCGACATCGATTCGACGTGCCCTAGGATTGGCAGACTTCTGCAACCCATATGGCTGTATTTATTGCTGTCAGCCATAGAGGGCCTGACATCTATCGTCCGATCCGCGTAGTAGGTCTCGTCGTTGAAGAGCTCGCCGACAGGCAGTCGCAAGTTGGGAAGACAGTTCAGTCATCCATCGATGGCTGGTTGCGCGACGCTTCGTCCATGGTTTTTTACTCGTGGGCGATCACTCCGGGAAGCGGCCCGGCGCGCAGCATGGCCGGTGGTCGTTCGATTTGGAGGGGCATGTCTTTCTAATCTCGAACCGTGGTTGCATTCTGCATCGTATGTCGGCGCCGGGTTATGGTTCTTCCGGAACCGCCCCTATAGGACCGATCGCCTCAAACCCCTCGGTGCCCAAATTGTCAACCCCGCCAAAATGCCGAAACCCTGCCTCTCGTCCGACGTAGTGGCCGCGAAGGTCTTGCCACACTGACGATGCATATCAGAAATGGACAACAGAAACTTCGAATCCTTTGCACTCACCAACGAAACATGCCGCCTCGCGATGGAATCGGAAAATGCTCTGATCAACGGACAACCTCTGCCACAGGGGGTGACGAGCACGGAGTTCGGTCAGACGCAAGAGGCCTAGCCTATGATTAGCGACCGCCGCTCGGCGATGTGTATGCACTGGCACTGAATCAACGTGTAGGTAGACACAATCTCCACCGAGACGCCACGCTGACCGGAAGAACGAGAGAGAGAGAGACGTTGAAGTCGCTACTACGGTGTGGCTACGTACGATCGAGGCGACGAGCGGTCATGCTTGAGGCCGGCTACACTGAATTCGTACCCGGAAACGACCAAGACGCGGCGGGACGTGTAACATGGGGTCTGCCACTTGGGTACCAACTACGCGAGGGCGTCTCGGTACGCCCTATAACGCATAACATTACTATGATCATGATCACGATATGGCCAGAGGTTCAAGCAGCCGCTCGGGCTCACAGGACAATGCATATCTCAACGCCGCCTATCTGTCCCGATCCAGTGTCGGTCATGGTCCCGACTGAGCCCACCCAGGCCGCACCACAGTCCAATACACCCGTGTACGGGCCGCAATGGCCCTCTAGAGCCCAAGCCTGTGCGGCGCCCTCGGGAAAAATGACACCCACAGGGCCGGCTGGACCGCCATCCGGCTGGCCGATGTTGCAAGAAGCTATGATGACGTCGGAGTTGTCTGCGACATATCCATACCCATGTGGAGGGACTTCTGGACGGTACGACAACTGTTCTGGCGGCGCATAACCTGGCGGCTCATGGCCAATTGCGAGCGATGTGAGATTGCAATGCACGGCATTCCCGAAGACGGCCGTTTGGGAGGATAAGTGGACGGCGTTATCGCCTCGTACCAAAAACTGCTGGGCTGCGTCGTGTGAGACATCCGCAGTGCCGGGACGCTGGAGGCTCACATCCACTGCATCCGGGTCTTCGGATGCGCTTCTTTCTGTGATGGCCGTGATATCTCCCTTTGCTATGTGCTGCGCCCCGACTGGGTCGTGTGGGGGGCTAGTCCGAGGCCGTTTTGGAGTCCTTCGCGGACCACTGGGCGCGGAGCGTTTGAGGCACGCAGTATTGGAGCCGGGAGCGTCGCCCGTACCCGACCGGGCGTTTTGCGCCGAGTGTGCCAGAGTGAGAGATATCTCAGGTTGACCTTCGGTGAGGTAGAAAGAGCTCAAAGGCGGCACGTCCGCCAGCTGTGTACAACTTGTCCATCCATTCCGAAATCTTTCGCGGCACTTTTCGGTACTGCTGTGACACGTTTCTTGAAATGCTGCCGGATGTAGACAGGTACACGAACTGGCAAGAACATATCGAATAGATGGAGTTTGCTACCTCTTAGAGAAATTGTAAGACTAAGGTACAGAGGTACGGAGGGTGTGCATGCACGGGCCACAACCAGATGAGAGGTGGTTGTGGCCCGTGCACGCCAGGATTACCAACCTCAACACCCATCGCAGAGGCACTGCCCCTTGCTCCAGTCCTTCCCATAGTCAACGGTAATTTGTGCACCGTCGAGGATCTCTCTAACAGCCTTGACTGCCGTCATGTACCTTCCACTCACTCTCATCTGCACCAATCTGGCGGACGGATTGCGAGCGTGGTTCAGCAGCCTGAAGCAGTTCCCGGCTCCGACACAGAGGATTTGACAGACAACAGGTTCTTCAGGGAGGTCTGGTCTGACAAAGTTCAGAGCCCGGTCGTCGTTGTATGTATCCACAGGTACGATTTCTCCGGTGAGAAAACCGATAATATCGTTTGTCGCGTATGCTGCCTGGCCGGACTTCCTGGCAACTGCCTGCAGCCCTCGTCCTAATTCCCCGTAATCTTTAATACGAGGTCGGTGACAAGAACCTAGGCTGGCAGGAACCTTCCGGATGCAGTCGCAGTCTGATTCGTTACAGAATTCGCACATATCGTCCTTGTCGTATATTCTAGTTGGGTCGGCTGGCCAAGGGTAGTCGTCGGGCCAGCCTTGTGGACGGGGCGAATCTTGATGGCTCTCAGAGTCGTATGTGTTTTCAGCCTGGGAAGGGAGAGGTTGTAAAAGCGAGACAATTCTCTCCTCTGGCAACTTATCCAGGGGCGTTTTCTCAGTCTCCCAGAGAAACTCAATATCTTCAGATGTGTTGTCTAGTGATTGTAGAAACGCCTTCGCCGCAGTACAGATGGCATTGATGTATGGGTTATCCAAGAGACCGTGTAAAATGTCGAGCGATTCGTCTTCCAGTTCGAGGAAGAGACCCGGGGATAGGTTGAAGACGTTCTTTCCATTCAAGAAAATGAAACACATTAACTCGACACGACTACGACAGAGTCGCGACCACTTGTTGCCAAGACTCCGGTGTTTTTCGAAGACGGACTTTGAGCATCGAGCCTGTTCGAGGACGCTGGTTATGAAAGTGGTGTCGGCCCTGATCCGGTCTTTCTTAGAGCGCTCAATATCTTTGGCGAGGTAGAGCTGGTTGAGGCGGACTTGAAGTTGCTCGAGGATTGACCTCCGCTGGGACCTGCCAATGGCGCTGACGCGTTGCCCGATACGAGTTCGTAAATCATCGGAGAGATTGAGTAGAGCACGGTCACCGTTGAGATCCCTTCTGCTGCGAATGAGATCACAGAATTGTAGAACGGCCGGTCGGCTGCTGATCAACAGTGCGAGCTTAAAGACCTCCGGATTTGGTGGTCTCTTGACGCTGTATAAGGGGATGTTGCAAAACTCGTCGGCTTTGCGTACTTGTTCGACCATTTCTTGCAGCTCCGACTGGACTCGGGCAGTCTTTGGCTTCTTGTGTGGATTTACAACCTGTTCCACGAGTGTCGGATTCCTCGTTCGTTTTGTCCTGTCCGCAATGCTAACGCGCGCTGCCTCCGCGTTCGGTGCTTCGTCGATGGACGGCGGGCAGGAAACCTCACGAAAACTTGAATGTTTGAGATTGTACAGCCCGCATTGCTCGCAGACATGTAGATTTGATGGGATAACTGTCTCCCCGGGGAGCAAGAAGTTGATGGCGATTGCGAAACACGCAGTATAGTTGACGACGGCGTGGTACTGGCCTGGCTTTGTGATGACCATGTCGCCGGGCCCGGCGCAGTGGATGACAAAGTCGATGCCTTCCTCCCGGAGTCGCCTCGGGCTGATGAACAATGACAGGTGGCGGACGGACTGCGCGCAGTGGTTGGTTTTCCAGTGTTGACGGATGAATTCCTCGAATTTGGCGGTATGATATTCTGAAATGACTATCCAGAGCTTCAGCCCGACAAAAACAAGGTTGGCTGACCAGAAACGACAGTCTTCAGAATGAACTGAAGTGCCGGAGAACCTCTCGCCGGCGTGCCAATAGTAAGAGTTCACGCCATCGATAGCGGTGAATTGTGCAAGCTGCTCTCCAGGATGAAGCAGCGAGTCGAAGTCGGGAGAGAGGGGAGGTCCGACGTAGTAGGGTATGTTCCCTTGGGGGGGAGACTCGACTGCCTCGTCCAGGAAAGCTTCCAGCTGGTCATCTGAAGGCCTGATCGTGGTGCTCGGAAAGCGTGGAAAGTTGAACCTAGAAGATGTAGATAGCTTCAGGAATGAGAAACCCCTCTCGGGTGTACCAGGAAAGTACTCGTTCCCGAGCTGGTCGCGTTGTTCTGGGCGTTTCATTCTCGAGCGCAGATCATCCCACTTGACCTCTTTCAAGTTCTTGACCCGGATTTTGCCCCTGAACTCCTCGTCGGATACCAGACGGGCGATGCTTGACACCAGATTGTCGCCCATTTCTTCCGTTGTTAGGCTAAATTTGGACCGAGACATATCTGGCCCGGCTTCGTCTGGAGAAGAGCCGGTAGCTGACGTCTCCTGGTCTGCTTGTGACGTCATCGTAGAGCTTGGAACGATGTCCAGGGGGCCTGGGTGAGTAACCAGTTCTTCTCTCGAAGAGTTGGCTTTTTGAGTTTCGGGAAGGCATGGTGCTTGATTCCCAAGCGACCGTGGTTGGTGGTCTCTTGAGGTAACAGACAGCCGTAGAGAGGGAAGAGTCGGGCAGTCTGCCGGCCCAGCGGCGGCAGGTGGAGGATGTTGATCGGTATTGGCGACAGCTGCGGGCAGAAACACGCTCTTGACGTCTAGAAGTTCGGAGGACACCTGGGTGAGTATGCCCTTCAGGTCCTTGGCCCATTGCGGTTCTTCCTTTGTGATTGCATTGTGGTTGCCACGACGGGTCGTTCGCTTACTTGAGATTTCGGAAAATCCACGTTGTGTCAAAAAGTGATCCAACTTGCGGACGGTCGTTTCTAGGGCCGAGATCCGACTTTCAAGGTCCATGGTTGTGGAGCATGGAACTTCAGTCCAAGAAACCCTTTCTTCGTGGTGCGATTGAATTGGCGGGACTCTGCTACATAGCTGGCGGCATCCTTGTCCGAGACACTGTTTCCTAACCGAATATTTGCCATCTGGTATTAGGTAGATATGTGGGTCTTAGCCAGCGACACCCTTCCGAAGGCGCTGCGAACCCTGCCATACCAGCTGCCAGTCCTTCCCCTGAAGATTCCAATCAAAGAGCTCTGTGCGACGACCGAGTTGCTCTGTGTGCACGCCAAGCTTCTGCAAATGTTTCCGTCTCGCTCCCGGCGCGCCTACATGTACATACCTACTTCCTGCTGTTGCCCTTCTTTAATTGGTACTGTTAGCGTCTTTAGGAAGAAGCAGTCGCTAGCCGCCACTCAACAGAAGCCTGACTGCTGATGACGTGTCGTCTACTTAACGCCAAGATATCGAAGCCTCGTACGCGAGTGAAAAGTCTCCTGATGTATCGTTGGAGAGTCCCATATGTTTCTTGCTCTCAACCTACCCGTAACCCGTGCGATATGTCCTCCGACCTGATACTGCAACAGGTTGGCGTTGAAGACGAGGGACAGGACTGGCGACCTTGGCGGCCGTTGAGGCACTCGCATTACGACAGCAACCGCGCCTCGGACTCGTGTCCGTTGACAGTATTGCTTGTCGTTCTCCGTGGTAAGAAAGCGTCAGCCTATCCCGTCAGATTTCGGGGATTCTTCATGTCCTTAGCTCTGGAAGTAGTAGCCTTTCCTTAGGCATCCCAGCGCATGCTCTATTGATGTCGCCCATTTCTCCCAATACCTGATGCACTTTCCAACGCGATAGGCGCTTCCTCTGTCCTTGGTCGTGATTGAACTGCTTCATTTCAATGATACATTCAAGCCAGAGTCAGTCGTGCTCGTAGCCTTCCCTAGCGCTGGTCATGTACCTCCGCAGGCTCTCGCGACCGATGATCGATGTTGGATGAGGAAATGACCAACGTGAGCCTGTTCGGCGTGCACGGGCCACGACTCTGATGTCAGGAACATGGCTCGTGCATTGACCACCTCTCTGCATAGGTAGCGTAGCCCGTGGCAACGCGAAAAGACCCGCTCTAATGGTTTGGCGACGCTTAAAACCCACGCTTTCTCTCGCCCGTCGTTGAAGAACAGTTTGAGAAATCGGCTGTCATCAGGATATCAACTACAAGCACCATGGACGGATCGAGAACCGTTGAGGAATTGAGGAGGCTTCTGCAACAAGCCAAAGAACGGGCTAAGGCAGAACAACAGCGCGCCGAGGCAGCAGAGAGAGATCGACAGCAAGAACGACAACGCGCCGAGGCAGAACGACAACGCGCCGAGGCAGAACAACAACGCGCCGAGGCAGCAGAGAGAGATCGACAGCAAGAACGACAGCGCGCCGACGAGGCAGAGCAACAAACCCAACCTACCTCGCTCGATGAATACATCACCGCCTGCCATTCCCTCGTTTACATCAAATTCACCGTCGAAACCGACCGTCGGCTGACTTCCAAGGGTTCCATCACAAACCCGCGCCATAAGTGGTGCCCGACCAATCTCCGGCCATGGCCCGACTTTCTACAGCAACAGCGCATCGTC